>JAJGOT010001434.1:0-14013 GCA_022457155.1 Cladopsammia gracilis
ATATATAAATATAATATATATATATATAATATATATATATAATATATATATATTTATATATACAGGGCTCGATACCATCGGTAGAGCGAATATAAAGAGAATAAGTGGACACGGTTAAACTTTTGACTTCGGTTTAATGCATACAGGTCTGGTTCGTACAGGGCGAACCCGCACTCCTCAGTGCAAGACGAAAAGTGAACTACAAGGAACATTTACAGTATAAAAAGCATCATATCTCTATGGAGATAACGTTCATGTCTAGACAATGTCAGAACAAACCTAACCTTGAACAAACGAAACGAATTAATCAGTAAATGTAGACATAAAGATAAATTTCTGCTGAAAAACGTGATATATATATATATATATATATATATATATATATATATATAACTAACTGCAGACAGTACAGTGCTGATGCTAGGATGGAGGTATAGCTTTAAAAGCCACCCCAAATGTCCCACACATGTGGTAACATCTAAGCCATGCCAGAGTGCTCAAACTAGAAAACTAGTGAGCTATGCGCAATGCTACAGCAATGACTCATCCTAATACAGTGCTCAATTTGGACATGAAAGCAAAGCTTTGTATGCCAAAGAGCTATATTTAACTGCAGACAGTACTGTTTCGGCCTTCTGGGCCTATATATATATATATATATATATATATATATATATATATATATATATATATATATATATATGCCCTCCCGGTTGTTACCATAATGGCTTTATGGCAACTCCTTATATATACAATTATTGTATACAATGTGCCCTCCCGGTTGTTACCATAATGGCTTTATGGCAACTCCTGAACTTGGGCACAGGATGTACGGTTACACATTGTTGGATTGCATTGTGGAGTCACGAGAGTGCCCAAACTGCGAGCAGTGAGCGAAGCAATATGCCAATAGTGAACACCTCTTACGAGGCTCTCCACCCAATCCAGAGAGTGCTCAAACTGTATGAACAGTGAGCGTAACATATATATATATATATATATATATATATATATATATATATATATATATATATAAGATATTTATGTAAAACAAGGAGAGGTAGGGAGAGGATTTTTTTGTTGTTGGATTGAGGATTCGGAGAACTGTGTTCTGCTTGCCAAGCATGTGCTTTTGAGCTGCAAGTTATCACGAGCAGGGCTAATACTGATTAGTTGGAAGAGCCAGATCATGCGACATGGGAGAATCACATGCAGTAAGTGACCCATGACCAGAGGTGAGGTAACCCGGTTTATTCCCTCTGTGCAAACGGTAGGGGTTGATACATTATGCTCCTAAAATCGAGTATTATGCTTTTCGCCGTCGCGCATTTCCCTTTCGTAAACGGTCGATGCCATTTTAGCGACACTTAGAAAAATTTTCACCAATTTTAGAATTATTTTTTCTATCAGAAAAAGAAAAATGGAATATAATTACCTGGAATCGAACCCGGAACCTCTGCATGCTAACTTCTCTCTTTTACCACTAGACCACTGGGTTGATCCGGCAAACCCAAGAAAAAATTAATTATAAAAGATGCTTTTCTTAATATATATCAATAACGGGTCACCCTAACCCTAAATCTTACCTAACCGTGAATCTAGCTTAGATCTAATAATCGCTTTACCTAGGCCCAATTTGATCTAATAATGATAGTCTATTTTCGTCCCAATCCAAGCATAAACTATAGAGAGAAATAGCATCGACCATTACAAAAGGCTTGGTTACTAATGAATCCTAATGGATGACATCGACCGTTAAAAATGGCATCGACCGTTTGCTAATAATGGCATCGACCGTTAAAAATGGCATCGACCGTTTACGAAAGGGAAATCAGCTTCGGCGTCACCCTCCCAAACGGACTATTATATTCCAAATTATGCTCGACTGTAGCTATCATGCTCGTAATTATGTCGAAAAATTCCCCCACCTCCCTCCGCAAAACAAACACAATTTTTCGTAAAAAAATTCTATAGTAACGCAAACTCAAAGGTGAAAAAATGAAATAAAATAAAATTGACACAAAAAATCCCCCTCCCATGATTCTGTGAAACAAATACTATTTATCCATAAATAGTAAACAGCAATAGATTGAAGTTTACAGTTTTTAATCAATAAACGAAATAAAAAATGACTAATATTTCGTAAAATACTGAAAATAGTAGTATTATGCTGGCAAAACAGTACTATTATGCCGGCATAATGCTCGATGCTCCAACTATAGTATTATGCTCGAAATTATGCCGGCATAATAGGGCTTTTTATACGAGAGAAAATAAGACGCGTCTTATCTAAGACACCACTTAAATAGGACGCAAACTGTACCGTTTATACGTTCGCGTTCTACATAAGACTCGAAGATCACGTATAAATGGTTCGCGTCTTAGTTTTGATACCATTAGCAACAATCCGCAACATCATTTTAACAGTTACCAACTTGTACTTTTCATCTGCAAAGTTGCGAAGGGTAAACGTTGAATGAAAACAAAAATAACTTACACCGGCGCTTGTCACACAATTGTCGAGCTGTTCTGCAATTGCCATTTCCCTGCAAAAAAATAAGAAATTCTTTCTCCTCTACTGAAGTCCACGTATTCCTCTGTTTTGTCGGTGTCTTTGCTGGTGTTTTTGAGCACTGCGAAGCCATTTTGTTCGCCAGCGAGAGAGCGGTCAGTGACTCGTCAAAAAAATATGTTGTTGTTGTTGTTGTCTTATTTAGTACGCGAAAGCATTTATACAAGGAAGTTCACATCTTATTTAAGACGCGGACAAAATAAGAACAGCTGAAAACCCTGTTCTAAGATAACGCGTCTTATTTAAGTCGAGTCTAAAATTAGACACGAACGCTTATTTTGTAATTTTTATACCATCAGTTCGCGTCTTATTTAAAGTGCACATGAAGTAATTTTTTATTTTGTCTTTTTTTGGAGGCTATTATGTTTTTATTTCGAAATGATAAAAGAAATTTGTCAGAAAAAAATTTAAGGCCTCTTTTTTTGCCGTCCAAAGTAGCACAATTTCCAGAAATCAGTGTCCCGGAGACTGGGAACGAGTTGTCGATATCCATGGCATTGACGTAGAAAATACTTGAGATTCGTTCTTTTGTATGCTCACAGTGTGTTTTGTTCCATTTCTTCAAAAGAATGTCAGACTGTGATGAAGTTATGTCTGCACCAGAGTCTCTGTCAGACAGACAGAAAGTCGCCGAGGTCGAAGATTTCTCCTTTGCCGCCATGATACTCGTGAGTTGAAGCATTTTCTACGTCACAGTCTTGTTTGGCCTCCCGCTCGATAGAGACACTTTCTGGCGGAAAATTCAAAACTTTCAAACCTAATAATTTCACAATGGGAGGGATCTTTTCCATGAAACTCACAAAGTAAAGCACTATCAAACCATGGAAATTCTTTTTTTACTTCATATGCACTTTAAATAGCGTCTTAGATAAGACGCGTCTTATTTTCTCCCCTATAAATGGCCCTTAATGTATCAAGCGGGTATATGGTTATGACAATAACTTTAATATATTTGGCTATCAATTCACTTCAGCGCATTTGTCAGCGAGCTTTGGACAAGCAAACCATGACTACCCTTATCAATGCTTTGGTCTTAAGCAAGCTGTATTATTGTTCTTCCGTGTGGGCATCACCTCTAAAAAGAATTTAGATAAATTGCAAAAGGTCCTGAATTTGTAATATATCCCCTATATTACAAGAGCTAAATTGACTACCAGTTTGTTTTAACCCTATTTTGCCTGGGTGAGGGGGGGGGGGGGGGGGCACATTCATAACTTCCTTAATATGTATTCAAACGGCATCACACTTTGTGACTTTTCCTAAAATGTATCTGGCAACAATTTGATATGACATTTTACTGATCACGTGACTTGATGTTTCCATAGCAACAAGATTTTAACAGCCATGTTTTTTGTAATTTGCATATTTTTACCTTTGAATGAAGAAAAACAATGTTTATTGGTATAACTTTTACATTTTTACGTCATTTAGCGTTTATTTTTTGGTTTTTATTAATTTTGAGTCAGTTTGAATTGGACGGTTTTTAAGAGGTTTTGAAAAATTCCAGAAATCCAAGATGGCGGATCCAAGGTGGTGGCCGTAGAAATAATTACCTAATAACGACGTCATATGACGTCATCGTTCGATTGTGCGGACCTTAAAGGAGACCGTTTTGGACGTACTATGTACCCTCTAGGATTCATTGTCATAGCCTTAATATTCTTGAAGTTACCAGGGGGGGCACAATGTGCTCCCCCTTCAGGCTCAGGAACTCAAAAAAAGCCCAGGCAAAATAGGGTTAATGTTAAGCTTCGTGAAAGTGTCATGGCTTTTAGGTGTGTAAAGGGCCGCGCCCCTTCATATTTATGTGAAAAGTTCGTAAAAATATCCGATATACACTCCAAAAGAACAAGAAACAAAGACAAACTACAGATCCCCATGTGCAAGTCTAACTCTGGTTTCATTTTACGTGCAAATATATTGCTAAAACAAGAAGCTGTGCACAGCTTGAACTCGTAGTGCCTAAAACTGTTTTTGTTTTTTAAACAAAATCATGTATATCTTCGACATCATACACCAGATAGCCACGAAATTTTCCTAGTATAGAATTCTCAATATGAACATTTGCATTAAAGTAATATAAAGGCACATGGTGGTGATCCACCAAAACATCGTTCAGTCTCTGACCAAGTTGCCGACGAAAACAAAAAATCATTACAAACAAATGGGTTAAGCAAACAGCCGATTAAAATTACCTACCTTTTCACGTTTGGAATGAACTTCCTTCATTTCTCTAAAGAAATATATAAAGGACGAAAGCATCATAATGCAGTTTGGGTAAACACAATGGCGTTTTGCTCTTTGTGAGTTCAATCGGAAACTTCATTCCAAACGTGAGTATAAAGGTCTTTCATGGCTATTTCGCATTTGGTTCAAATATTTGATTCTAAATGAAAACTCGGCGGCAATTTCAGCATTTTCTGTGCCCTGTTTGACACAAAATAGAGGCGCCATTTTGTTTTCCTCTCGTTTCACAGAGAAGCGCCTGGAGCGGACTATTAGACGATTCCGCTGGTCAAAGGTACAGCAACGGGGCTCAAAACAAATATGGTGGACAGAGTAAAGCACAGGAATGGCTCCGAAAGGAAACCGCTGACCTCATTAGCATTCGTTTCTCTCTTTTTTTTGTTTGTGCCTGGATTAGAACGAAAGTAGGCTTTTATTATCACATAAAATTAGGCCTAGGCAAAGCGATTATTAGATCTAAGCTAGATTCGCGATTAGATTAGATTTAGGGATAGGGTCACCTTTTATAATTAAATTTTTGTTGGGTTTGCCGGATCAAACCAGTGGTCTAGTGGTGAAGGAGGGATGTTAGCACGCAGGAGGTTCCGGGTTCGATTCTAGGTGATTTATTGCATTTTTCTTTTTCTGATAGGAAAAAAATTCTATAATTGGTGAAAAATTTTCTAAGTGTCGTTCGGAGCCATTCCTGCAATTAACGCCATAAGCTGCGAAGTACAGACGGGAAAATAGCCTAATGAAGTTCTCTGCTAACGTATTTGGCGTCTACTGCTTCGATATTGGATAACCCATGAACAATTTTATAAATACACGATTATTTTGGTGTATTTATGTCCGTTTCTTCTACATCTTTTAAAGACAATAAGCTTAAGCATATAAGCTTAAATCCTTGTTGAAATATTAAAATGATAAAAATTAAGCACCTGCAACATATCATTTGGGGATAAATTTCAACAGTTCTTATCTGTTTAGATGCTTGCTTACTGAATGATTCTCATTCAACCTCACTCTTCTGCCAATCTGGGTATGGAATTATCAATGCAGAACCACTGCTCACGACGGGGAGGGCTGGGGAGGTTGATCTGAGTTCACATCTCCTGACAGAACAGATTCAAACACGACCACAAGTTTCCCATAGAGAGGGATATAAAATGCTCAAGGAAGGCGGTAGTTTGGGCTATATTTTGTGTCCTGGGGAAAGATTTTTTGGGAATGTATTAAAAAATATTATAAGCACCATAATCTGCCTCCCTTCCTCTCCCTAACTAACCCTCTAGTTTTCACTTGGGCAGGGTGGGTGGGGATAATTACCCACAATAACATTTTTTTCAGCGCTTAAGAAAAATGTAAGCTTAAACTAGCTGAATGAAAATAGGAATTGACTGTGGATTTGCTCGTGTCTGTTTGTGGGAAACAAAATCCAAGGCCAAAAAAAAATTAAAAAAGAGAGATGGTGACACGGAAAAATCATACAAGAGTCGCCTCCTCAGTGAACGGCATGGGATATACATGGAGACTTTCAAAGATTACTCACGCATGCATGTCAGCAAAAGTAAGCAATAATTTTTTTCAATAACTTTCACTGGCCAAAAACAATATGGAGAGGTTAAAATCAATATGGAGGTAAAAAACCTTACCACGTTACCAGCTTCAACCAGTCAAATCAATTCATTTCAGACGCGATTTCTCACGCTAACATTACCATGAATACACCAATCACAGGAAAGAAATAGGTAATATTACTAACCAAAGAAGAACAGATGTTTCATATATCTCGTTAAAGCAAGCAAGAAAATTGCCGGTAATCAAAAGGAGCACGTAAGTAAGGGAACAGTTAAAATAAGAGGCGCTTTTCTTGGCCTTCTATGTAAAAGAAATACAAAATTTGGTGAACTTTGTTCGGCCGACGAGCGTTGTTTATGTTTGATCTTAAATTAGTCATAAAGGTCACCACTGAAAATCAAATGCTCATCTCTTTTGACAGCATACATGTCAGCCACACTAACATTACTAAGAATAGACCAATCACAACAGAGCAAAGGCGCGCAAAGCGTGAGTAATAATTATTTTGAATTTTGATGCCCTATGTGTCGGCTCATAACTTTTGTATCTTTTCGCCACTGATGTTCATTGCTTATCCCTTCAACAACATCTTCCCACGAGAAATGTTAATAACCACAATGTGAACAAACCGATCATAAAAGATAGGGCATGACGTTAATAGAGCAGCGTGCCACGTTCAGTTTCTTAGAACTAGTTGTCAAAATCAGCGAGGATATTTACCACGTTTATCACCGCTCAGTTTGTGTTTTATTTTTATCTCGTTAAAGCGCATGCGCGCGAAACGAGATATAGGAGTCAGTAGAATATGGGGACAAAAGTTGTTAACAAATTTTTGTGGACTTTTGTCCGGGGGGGTTAGTTGTTTCTTCTTTATAGAAGCTATATTAGGGCATTGAGGATATGGTTGGTTAAACCGGTTAGGATTTCAAGAAGGGCGTCACATACTGCTCCTAAAATTTTTGGGGAGCACCCCCGGACCTATTGTTAATTTCCCTTGGGTATCGGGATGTCAAAACTTGTGATGAACTTGTCATATCTCACATTACGTTACCGCAAAGGTATTAAGTTCTTCTTAAGTTTCGATATCTCACGTTACCTATCAGTTTCAATCATTTGTCGTAAAGCCATTTAAGCTGCCTTGCGTTTTTTTTTTTGGCAAACGCAGTTTGAGAATTTCACGGTGTATTTTTACGAATGGAGACGTTTTAAGAAAGTTAAATGGGACGGGAAAGTTTGTGTTTTAATATGAGCGATATGGCAAAGCAAAATTGCGTTTGTTCAATTTTGATTCATTGCTATTACGGTTTGATTATGCAATAGTATGGGAAAGACGTCATAGTTTTGTTAATTTAGCTACCGTGCACAAGGATATTTTGCGGGTCGTGGAGACAGCTAAAATTTCTGCTGGAAGGAAATGTTTGCGGATTTCTGGTGAAGTATAAATAAAATCCAAGGCATCGGTATTAAACTGCAATTTTACTTCCTGACCGGAGGTTGTATAGTTCCCATAGTTATGGTTGCTGTTCTGGCGCCAATATGAACATAAACAACGAGAAAACTAGTGAGTGAATTATTGTACCTTGTTGTAAAAACGTATCAGTATTATGATAACAGTCTCTGGTTCTTTTGAGGACGTGTCTGGAGTTGAATCGGGAATACAAATGACTGTTGTGCCGGTCGTCTAGGAGTTCACTGTTATGAGAGTTATGAGTTATGAGAGTTCACCGTTCTGTAAAATGAGGACCGGATGGCGGCGGATGGCGGATGGCGGACGGCGGATATTAAAATGCGGATAACAAAATGCGGATGATAAAATGCGGATGAAAAAAAAAACAGAAAAATAATTCCTTACGATTTTTACCAAAAAAACAAAAAACAAAGAAAGAAAAGAAGCAGAAATAACTTTAAAATGGCACGAAACAAAAACACGAAACATAAACTTTATTGTCCAAACTGTCTTCAAGTTCCACTTCATGCCTCACTCAACCCTAGTTGGAAAATATATGAATGTTGCGTTTCGAGTTTGACCGATTGTGCAGTCTGCACGTGTTTGAGGATGGAGTCCGACGAGTGTGACGATTACGGGCTTTTAAAATCTGTGTTTAGGAAACGGTAAGTTAGTAGAGTTCTTAAATTCGATTTAACTTCACCTGTTACTTTGCTTCACAAACAATCTTTTCTGACTTTTTATTCGTGTTTGTATCTGGTTCGTTGAAGAGTCAGGAAGGTGATGCAATTGAGTGTTTTTATCATAGATATGTTAAAAGGGTTAATTACTACACTAGTTTCCGTTATGGATATCTTTGGAATGCATGTATTCAGATAAGACCTTTTTGAGTGTTCCACTGTCACGATCATTCATTCCTGTGTTATCCTTTGTGAAAGCAAGAGCAACAATTCCGACCGCCATTACTGTGTCGATCCAGAACTGTTGGCATGTGATGCTTGTCTTGATGCTTGTGGTGCAGTGTGTTTTGGGGAATTCTTCCATGCCAAGTTTCCTCCTTTTATTGCTAGTCAATATTTGAACATTAACCAGCTCGAACTGCTTACAATCAGGTCAGCGTATACCCACTGAACAATCAACGTTCAACGAACGCCTTCATGCAGCGTTGTCTACGTGAAATTTGGTTGTTGCTGTCTCTTAACAATATCCGTTTATCTGCGCGTTACATTAGCGGGAAGTCATAGTCTAACGTTTTAGCGGATGCGTTGAGTCGTTCTCACTTAGACTCCTCGTACTCAGACTATTTGCAGCATGCCGTAGCTACCTTGAACCTTACCCAAGTATTTCCTAGCGACTCTATGTTCGTTTTTAATGTATATTAAGTAGCTACTTCCATTTATTTTCATAGATCCTTATTAAGTTTATTGATTTTTCTTTCTTTCAATCTGTTTTTCAATTTTATCTCGCAGATCACATCGACGCTTTGCAGCAGTATTTAGGAACTATCCAGGTCCATGCTTTTTGCGACTCCACAAAGCGCTCTATGAGATGCTATATGCGAACATATTTATTGTTTTGCCAATATTTCGATTTCTTGCCTTTCCCAGTTTCCAAATCCGTTTATTTGCTTTATTTAGTTTTTTTTTGTCACGTTCTTTAACGTCATACCGTTCGATCGTTAATTATTTGAGCATTATTTCACATATTAACCGCTCGTGTGGTGCCAGTTTTGCCTTTCTTGACGATTTAATATGACGTTTATCTTGCCAAACGAGCGGTGCGTCGGATCTTGGGTGATTGTGTCGCACGAAAAGAACCGATCACTGTTGAGATCCTTTTACAATTGTCCCGTCTTTTCGATTTAGATAATCATTTGCACGTCTGCATGCGTGCTTTATTTTTAGTAGCCTTCTTTTCTTTTTTACGTATCTCTAATTTAGTAGTCTGAAATTGGCGATTTCCAGGCGTGTTTTTTGACACTATCTAGCATGACTTTCACACCGCAAGGGGTTTTGTTGCGCATCACGCGCACTAAGACACTCCAGTTTCGGGAGCGGGTTTTAGAAATTCCCTTGCCGTTTATTCCCGGTTCGCCCCCTTGTCCTGTCACCGCGCTTAGGCAGTATTTAGCTAGTGTACAATTGTCGCCCTCTTCACCATTATTCGTTTGTCAATCTCGGGGATCGTACAGGCCTATCTTGGCTCACCAGTATAATGCTCTTTCAGCCATTAGGTTTAATCCCGCACAGTATTCCTCACACAGTATTCCTCGCACAGTTTTCGTCGCGGAGGCGCTACATTTGCTTTTTGTAATCGAGCGCCTACAGCTTTTATTAAATCGCATGGCGATTAGAAGAGTGACGCATATTTAATCTATCTCACTCTTTCCAACGAAAATAACTTTAAAATTCTCCATTCTATCACAACCAGACTCTCTCCCACATCGTAACTTCTTCTTCTCAAACCCTTTTTTTATTCTTTTTCCCCTTTGGGTTTGGCGGTTTATTGAATAAACATACGTTTAACCCCATCTACTGAGTCTGTTTGTGGTAGTAATTGAGTGTTTTTATCATAGATATGTTAAAAGGGTTAATTACTACACTAGTTTCCGTTATGGATATCTTTGGAATGCATGTATTCAGATAAGACCTTTTTGAGCGTTCCACTGTCATGATCATTCATTCCTGTGTTATCCTTTGTGAAAGCAAAAGCAACCCCCTCCCCCCCCCCCCCCCCCCCCCCCACCACTCACCCGGTTTAGGGTGTTGTTTCTTGTGCAGTATCAATTTGAATAAACATAGTTCAACATCCGTTTAACCCCATCTACTGAGTCTGTTTGTGGTAGTAATTGATAAGAAAAAGTGCGTGTGCTATAGCTTTGAAGTTGTTAACTATTTTCCTCTCGTATGTTATTATGTTTTGGCCATTTATAATCGCCAAAACGGGAATCTGAATAACTGGTTATATATATTTAAAGTTAACTTGGTCAGGGGTGAAAGAGTTTTGTTTCCTAAGTACTAGAAAATCATACTTTTCATACTTTTCACGTTTTTTAAATTTGGCTTTCTTTACATGTAGTATTTTATCTATTAAACATATGATACATATATTAATTTGAGAATATCAGTATTATAAAAGTGACAGGCCAAACACGACTCCCGCTAGTTGCATAATGTATAAAGAAACCTCTAGAATAGCTTTCCCAAGAAGGTCTACGAGATATTTGTTCCCCTTTGATCACCAAAATAGAGATGTGACAAATGCTCGATGTATTGTATGACTCTTTTATCTTTGGGATATAAATCTCTTTAATGACAGGAGGTCAGTTTACATGCTATGCACACTCACTGCCATTTATAGAATTATTGTTTCCAGTCTATGCCTTCGTTATGCTAGTTCTCTTGGCATATGTTGGAGCGTCTTTGGCTAACTTTTGTTGCAAGATAAGTAGTGATCGGCTGCAGTTTTTGTTAATTGTTATGAATATGCTTGGATCAGTCAATCTCTGAGGCTCGATTTCCGCCGCTTTCTCTCGTCCGGTCTCTGAGCCTCCAATCTCTCAGCCGGTGATTTAGTGTCTAAGTCTGCGGTGTGCAAGACTTGTGAGAAAGTGGATCTTTATCACGGATGTAAGTGTCCAAGATCAAAGTCTGAAGCTGCCGTATCTCTACTGGAATAATGACTTCTTGCAGTTTATGTTTTAGCTCCTTGTTTTATTCTGTTTTTGAGTAGTGTTTCTTGGAGCTTGAAGAACCTCCTGATCCGTTGTTTCATAATGGCGTTCGGGATTGCATCCCGACATGGCTTGTACAGATATGGTGATCTGTTTTGAAAATCTCACGGATGCTAGTGAATTCTTACGTTTTTCCACAGTTTATTTTTTAGTATTTATCAAATTATTATCCTCAAGCTGTAAACTGCGCATTGTAAATTGGCGTAGAAATAATGGCAAAGTCCCGGGTCGGCGTCATCTAATTACCATTTTGTAAATTCAAATCTCTAAAAATAAACTCACAAACGCAACTTTGAAATCAATAAATATTTTACCATAAAACTGTTCAAAAGTGTTGAATAAATTGGATATTATATTTCGTTATTACAAAACATTGACATTCGAAGAGTGTGAGGTCACCTTCGCATTTCTCCTGGTCTTCAGATGCCAGAGTTTTATCCAGTTGGTCTAAAAGCCAGTCTTGGCTAGATAAATAAACTCGTTCAGCCGAATGGAGGTTACGATAAAAATCGCGACATTCGCGAAGAATATTTTTATCGGAAGTCACGATTGAATTATTGGCACGCAACTCTGAAATTGAGTCGCGTGTTTGTCGCTGATTTTCAAGCTGGTAGAAATACTCCCGGGAAATACTTGGTCGGTTTTTCCCCCAGCTTTATCCACTGTTTTTTACTGCGAATGATGGCGTTTTTAGGAGATCTTTGATCTCCGCCAAACGCGTGTGATCATCTGTTGTATTTAAATTACCACGAGACAGGACTTCTCACGCTTACGCTCACGGCATCGGTAATAGGGGGTGGCCGGCAGTTTCTGGAGAAGGGTCGCACGGAGGTTAATTTTTTGGTTTTGTAGTGCAAATTAGGACCTTTGTTATTTAAACCTCAATGGGATTACAAAATTTAAATAAGAAAGGAAAAACGAAATGAGTTCTGGTAGTTGTAGTCAAATGACGCTATCGTGCAAATGGCCTATTGTGGTTACAGGGGGAGTGTCGTTGCTGGTTGCTGTAGTGGGGGTCGGGAGGCCTCTGGTGTCCCCCCTCCGGGCACTGGAGCCTCGCGGTTCGCCTCGCGGCGTTTCGCCTTCGGGGAGTCTTTAACAACGCGCTCGGAAGACTGGCACCGCTAGCATAGTATTGGCTGGCCAGTGTACTTAAAAAAATAACTCGAGCCCTTGAGTGACTTATTTGCGTGGCACTGCCTTTTGTTAACGTGTGAATTCTACGACACGGATGCCGTTCTCGATGTGCGCGTAGCTTTGAAGCAAAGCCGGCGGACTGCTCGCGCTTTGAGGTCGCCGTATTGTTCCACGAGTTGTAGCAGGTTTTCATCGGGGAATTCAACGGGAATGAAGCATGACACGTGTAGTGCTTTTTGCCGTAAAAGGCGTAAAGGGATAACGCGGCTTTCGCAGTCAAAGCCCGATGCCGCCAACCGCGTGGCCGATTCTGTCCCAACGATTTCTTCCTTAAAGTTCGGTAACGACTGCGCTATACTGAGCGAGTCAAGATCCAGGTTTTCCTCCACTATCAAGCGGACAGTAAGTTCTAGTGTGGGCGAACGGCTGGTGTGCGGTACGCGCGGCCATCTCCACGTAACGCGAGGGCGAGAAAACTCGCGAGACCAAAACCCAAATTGAAAAGCACGCACTCACCAAAGCGAAGACAGATGGTTACAAGACGCTTTCTTGCTTGTGGTGAAAAAACGGCACCAAATCTTGTGAAAAAAAGCTCTCCTTAGTCGTCGAAGTTGAGGATTATTCTGGCTTTTGGTCTTGAAAAAGTGGAGCACTGATGAGAAAAGATCCCCCAATGCTGTACAGAGAAGTTGTTAGCAGAGGGGCACGGGTTCCCCTCCTTTTGCAAAAAAAAAAATAATAATGATGATGATAAGGCCCAGCCTATAACATTTTCTAAACACGTCTATTGTATAACCAAATAATAGGACCCCATTTTAGTTACTAGCGTGAAAATGTAAATAACTTCTGTAAAAATGCAAGGACCACTAGAACAAACAGTAGCAATATATAGCTGGACCGTTACTTGTTTATTAGCCTATCGTGTGCCAGCAATTTATCTTAGCCCATTTTAAATATTGTAACCGTTTGTTTCCATCTTCACTAAGCTTTCCTAGCCCCTGATGAAGGTTAGTTTTGTCTAACCGAAATATCGGGCATATCTTATTAAAAGAAATCGAACAAATTTGCTGTCTGATCAGCCTTTTATGTTAAAGTTGTTTTTTTTTGAAAATGTAAAGCCCATTTCGTGAACATAAATTTCTATTGGCTAATATGCATCATGTGATGTTTTCATGTACGTATTTTAAGTAGACTTAATCTAAAGGTGCGCTACAACGGCATCTTTACCATATTCACTATCAATTCTTCTATTTTGTTTTTATTAACCACACGTTCTAACGCTTTAACGAGATGGCTTTAAGAGCCCTTTGATTCTTG
>JAJGOT010001437.1:0-13426 GCA_022457155.1 Cladopsammia gracilis
GTACTTTCCCTTTCTTTATTATACTATTGTGATTTCACGCATTTTGTTGTGTTGTAATGCTTTTCCAATACTGTAAGGATTTATAGTCATGCAAATAAAGGAGCTACTTGTTGTTGTTGTTGATGTCTCAATTAATTCAAAATACATTGTGTAAAACAATAAAAGTGCAAGCAATGAAACATCACATATTTATCAATTCTATGTTTAAAAATTAAAGTGGCTGTAAAGTAAAAAAATTATTGATGCTCATTTGAAAGGCTTTTCAAAATAATGAAGAATGGTGTTGTCCGATTTGAAATATCTTTTTTCTTTTCAGAGAAATTTGAGTTTTTGTGTTATGCAAATTAGCAAATTGATGATGTCATGAATCTTTCCATTGAGAAGATAGATCACAAAATCAAGAGTATCTCTGAAAATATAAGAGTGATATTATTCAAACTTGACACCAATATTGACCTTCAAGAAAGGTACAACATGCTGCAGAGCATGTTATAACCATGGCAACACACTTGGCTCCAGTCCCTTTCTGTTGTAAACCATATATCTCAATTTTCTATCAAATCAGGCGAGACAGACAGTGCTGCTCGAAACACACATAAAGTCCATGTTGCTGTAGGTCTCCTAATAAACTCATTTGATGTTTGATTAGGACAAAAAATGGGAAGGTCAGTTATGCAAAACCTTGAACTGGAAGCAAAACTGTTGCCATGGCAACAGGACAATGGGTGTCATTTTATGCCTTGTCTGATGTACATTACTGATGCCAAGTTTGAAGAGCACCGCTCTAATAGTTCTTAAGATATTCTATGTTTTGTAAATTTGTCTTCCTTTAGAAGCATTTCATGACGTCATCACTTTTTACACAAAAACTTGAATATCTCCGGAATGAGAGGCAACATTTCAAAACAGAAAGCACTATTCTTCTTGTCTTCAAAAGGTCTTTCAAATAAGCTTCAGTTATTCTTAGTGTTGAAAATAATATGCAATAAGAGTTATATAATCTTGGACCACTTAAAAATATTGTTGATTCGCTTTTTAATTACTTGTACTCTTGTGAATATTTTTCATGGTGATCAAAGGATGCTTTCTCCTGACCATGCCAGTTGATATTTCGTAGTTGATATTTCGTAGAAATTCTAGTTTAAATCTGTATTTCACTGAGCAACCTTGCGATCATTGAAACATTTACACGCCTTGGTTGACCTATTGGACTTACGCCCGTGGGTGTCAGGGCGGAATCTATTGTCAACGAGGGTCGTTAGGGCCACTCAGTACAATACAGAGTCACTAGTTGACACGTATTACTTTAATGATATGGAAAAGGCTGGACTTAACCTAACCAATCAGATGTTATGAAGAAGCTTGTTGTCTTCAGTTTTTCTATGTTGTGTAACAAATTTCAAATGTAATTTTCACTTCTATCTTCTCCACGAATAGGTAAACCTAAAGATAAATATTTACCTTATAATTTTTATATTTCTCTTTTAGTTTTGTTTTGGCTGAGCAGTTCCGAAATGTTAGTGAAAATTGAAAGAAAAGTTAGCTTCGACACTAACAAACATATCGAAGGAATATATGGTAATGATTTGTCTTGACCAATCATAGTGAGGCTTACGTTGGCCATACATTATCTCTTGATCTGTTTTTGACATTGATTGACTAGCTAATTCTCAGCCAAGATAAAAGCTATGAGAGAAACATTCTAAGCAGAACATTACCTAGTGACTGAACTGTAAAGAACTGTGAAAGTCTAATCACAGTGATTAGAGTAAAACCCAGAGCAACTATTGAAGTCTGCTTTACTGAGTCCCGAACAATCGAGTGTAGAATAAGTTGCTAGTCCCCAATAAGCTTATTCTACAATTGCGTATTTTTTCTGCAACAAGCGTGTAATTCTGGTGTCAAGTTGTGTTTTGCTTCATGCGTTCCATAATAGGATATAAATCTTGTGCAAAGCTCCACTATAGTGGAACGGAGCTCTGCCAAAAAATCAGTAAAAGTGACAGGCCAAACACGACTCCCACTAGTCGCAAAAACTATAAGTTTTCCCAAGAAACAGGGACACCCAACGAACAGTCGTTGGTAAAATGTATTATTTTAATCAAATAAATCAAAATATATTATATAAAAGCATTTCCAGGTGTTCTTCTACGTTGCTGGGAAAAATATATCTTTTCCTTTTTCCCAGCATAACACATAGGGAAATTCCCAGCCAGCTGGATAAAAAAATGTCTGTTTCCCAGCCAGCAATTAAAAAAAATGAATAAATGAAAAAACAATAATAATAAGTTACCAAAAGGGGCTTGGGAACTAATAAAACATTAATAAAACATAATGTCAAGAGCCTTTCCGTGCGATCATTCCAATTTTTTTCTCCCTTTTTCGAAAATATTCTGTAACTTTTCACTGCAATTGAATATGGGAAATCGCCGACACCTTTTTTTAGCGCTTCGTGTCCGGAAACCCGAGAACAAATTAAATTAGCAAAATACAATAATCGTTTTGAGTTATAGCGTTTTAAAGCTGATTCGGACGTTCGAATTTAGACGTCTTAAAAAATTCGACAATTCACTTTATTACCAAATGGTTTCCATACTTAGATAGCCAGCTCTATAAGCTTTAATTTGATATCTGGGTTTAGGTATGTTAAGTATAATCTTAAGACACTAGAGCTGTTATACTGGAGACACCCCCGAAGGTACACTGTAACCTTAACGACGACGCTTGCTCAACTTCTGACTTCCCCTCACCCTCACCCTCACCCTCACCCTCACCCTCACCCTCGTCATAGAGCGGCCGCGCCTTCGTAGCTCGGAGCAACGCTTCGTAGCTGCTCGTTTACAACTGGTTTTATACAAGCATGTTCTTGCTTTCTTGGCTTGTGTTACTTCTCCTGGCTGAATCTTGTTCGTCTGCCAAAATTATAGGAGGTAGTGCAGCTGGAGGTTCTCATTATATGATGATCAGAAACGTTATGGAAGAGTTAGCGTCACGGGGACATGAGGTAGTAGCCCGGGGGTAGTAGTTTGAACAGACCTTCCCACCATTTTGAAAAGGCTCGTAAAAATTAAAATCTTACATTTAGGCGATTTTTAATCTCAGTTACTGGTGACCAAATAAGATGGGATGTTTGTATCATTTTAAGACGTTTAGACGTACTTTTAGATGTAAAAGTGAAAGGTTCGATTCATATTCCTTGCGATTCGATTCGATTTCGATTTTTGCCTTTCGAATTCGAATATTTCGATTCGATTATGCAAATGTTTCTTGCAGATAGTTTTAGACTTATCTGTTGCACCGTCTTTAGCCAGAAATTTATAATATTTCCACACAGCTGATCTAAAGGATGCAGGCGGATTAATGATTGCTTGGTCGTTCGTCGCCATGTTTGTGAACGTGACAATGAGCGTGTTGCGCATTCTCAAGGGGTGGTTTTATGAGGCAACACAAAATGGCGCACAAACTGCAAACGGCGAGCAACTAAATGCAGGAGTGCACTTATGCCGACTCTCCTGCGTTACCCGGGAGTCTCCCGGATACGGAATGAATCTCCCGGTCTCCCGTACGGGTCACCAAATCTCCTGGATAAAAGCAATTTTGGATCTTTTCTCTACTATAGGCTAAGATTTTGAACCAAATTATCCCAAAATCCAAAAGAAATGCAGTCTTTCATCATATCTTAATTTCAGAAACGATTTTCAGGTCTCGGGAATGCAGAAAATGGCACCTTTAGAGGGTAAAGCCAAAAATAATTTCCGGACCCCCCTTAACCCTTTACCAATACATTTCCTATTGAAGTAGCTAGTGGGGAGAAATTGTTTGGAAATCAAGAGAATTCATCTTGTGTGATCATGTCCTTAATACTCATGACCTTTTTGATAAGGCATTGATAATGCAAGGAGAAATTTAATGCTTATCACTCTTAGGGCTTAAAGGGTTAATGCTCAAGTCATGCCTCGGTGGGGTGGGGGGGGGGGGGGAACTCCAGAAAAATACTCTATTTTTAATCTCCAGAGGTTGGCATCTCTGGGAATGGCTCTGAGCCTTTTAAAAGAAAACTGCTGAGCTCATTAGCATTCATTTCTCTCTTGTTTGTGCCTGGATTCAAACAAAAGCAGGCTATCATTATTAGATAAAATTAGGCTAGGCAAGCGATTATTAGATGTAAGCTACGATTCGCAATTAGGTTAGATTAAGGGTTAGGGTTAGCACCTTTTATAATTAAATTTTTGTTGGGTTTGCCGGATCAACCCGGTGGTCTAGTGGTGAAGGAGGGGTGTTAGCATGCAAGAGGTTACAGGTTCAATTCTAGGTTATTAATTGCATTTTTCTTTTTCTGGTAGAAAAAAAATTCGTTAATTGGTGAAAAAATTGCTAAGTGTCGGTCGGAGCCATAATCCTGTATTTAGTTGCTCTTCTGCAAATGCCTTTGCTTGTCAATCAAAAACACAGATTTTAAAGAGTTCTGAATTCTGATTTCACAACATAACTCATTGAGGGTACCCTGGAATCGAACCCAAATCGAAACGTGGAAGCAAAGAGTTGTGAATCGAACCGAATGGTCACAATCGCGATTAATTGAGAATTCTATTAATCATTACATTCTAACTCTTTATCTGTTTTCCTTTTGGCCGTATGCATAGAACTTGCAAGGCAATTCAATGCCACTGCCTTGAACCCACACTCCCTATGGTGCTCTGTGTTTGTCACCTGTTTTTTTTTTTGCCTGTAATGTAATTTATGGTTTTGTCCTTGAGCATTATTGGGGCTAAAATTTGGGCAAGCAGTTCAGGAATGTGCCCCACAACAGTATTTTTCTTGCAAATGCCTTGTGATTGCATCTTCAGAAAATGGCTGCAAATGGCTCGCAAAATTTTAACACACAAAATGCCACCAGAAAATAGACCCATTTATTTTTTTAATGAATATTTCCAAACAAAAGAAGAGCCGCTCGAATATAAGCCCACCCAAAAATAAGCCCGACAAAAATGGACGTTGGGCAAATATACTGAGCCCAGGGCTTATTTTTGGAGGTTTACAGTATGTCGCAACATTTATTAGCATTTCATTAGGATTTGGTAACTGTGTATCATGAAATTACTACCCTGAAAAGGTCTGTTCATGACTTCTCAATCAGTAGGGTTGCAAATGTCCACTAATAGTTCTGTTAGTAGAAAGATGGGTGGCTAACAGCACCGGCCACATTGATGAAATTTCTGAGGACCTGTTGTTTGGGTGGTTGGTTGGAGTTTGCATGTTGCCAATTGCAAGAAGTGAGATAGTTACATATGTAACAGTATGTTATCAAAGTTTTAACTGAAATAAAAATTGATTTCATTCCCATCTACTGTAGGTTACCTTGGTTATTTCCTCTGCTCAAAAAGTGAAACTAAGTGAGAAGATTACACACAAGATTTTTCAAGTGCCATATGAAGAGGGAATAGCAGAGTCATTAGCGGCAACTGCAATAGAAAGTGGTGCAGCCATTTGGAAGATTATACAGAGTTTAGGTGAATTTGATCGAGTATCGTGCGAAAGTCTGCTGAACAGCACTGATGTTCTTAACAGTCTGAGAGGATATGATTTAATGGTTTATGATTCCTTGGCAACTTGTTATGTGTTACTTGCTGAGTATTTAGGCATAAAGAGAGTGGAAATTATAACTGGGCCACCAAATTCTCCACATGGTGCCAAGCATATGGTACCTACGCCTGTTTCATACATTCCTCAAATGTTTCCTGGTGTTGCAACAGATAAAATGACATTTGTACAGCGTGTTGTTAACTTACTGATGTACATGTCTACTAAGTTTATAATAGCTGAGCTAATGGACAGAAATATGATAAACATCAAGACCAAATACAATATTACACCTGAAAGAAGCTTCCAAGAAGCTGGCAGTGAGGTGGAGCTTTTAATTATTGCAGCAGATTTTGCACTGGAATATCCACAACCTTTATTGCCAGGTAAGGATCGGTGGAAAATTTGAATAGGTAGGTAAGTCTTCACAAGCCTAATGGCTCATAACTAAGATCTTCTTTGAAGTTCTGGAAAATTTTTCTTTTTCTTTTATAAGCTTGATTATTATCTCATGATTGATAAAATTATTTAGTTCAAGAGTGCCAAAAATCGAATTCAAGAAAAATCCCATTTTCATTTTGTAAAATGTTGAAAAACAAATGGTACTACCTGAATGCAAAAGTACTTCCATTGACCATAGGATTTTGTCAACAAAGACTCAATAGTTAGAACTATACTACATGTTTCCATAATTAACTCTGGGGGTGAAAGGGGCAAGGAATTTGAATTTACACAAATTGGAAGGTGGGTAATAAATCAAGAGAACTTGAAGGCCTGTTAACACCTTTCAGCACAGACTATGAACTTAGAGACAAGGAAAACAAATTCTGTCTACCCAAGCCCTGTACAGATTTTTTAAAATGCAGTTTTTGTTACAGTGGGGCACTGTTGTGGAATAATCTTCCACAGAATGTCAGAGCCATTAGATCATATAAAAAGTTTAATAACGAAATCAATCGCCTTATGTCCACCTCATACTCCCACACAGCAAACATGTAAACCTGTTTTTATCTTTTTTTGTAACCGATGTTTTTACCGTGTTTAAATAAAGTTATGTATGTATATATGAATGCTGGACATCTGAAATCGCACATTTGTCTTTTGTCGTGATTTCATTTTACGTGCTGTCGCTACTATTTGGGTCATGTCGCCTGTCGGAATTTACCCTGGCAGGGCCTCATAATCCACTTCCATCCTTGTAATTTTGCATGTTTTCTCCAAACTATTGCTTCTGTTATGCTATATGTAATCTTTTTATCCAATTTAGTTGTATATATTTAATGGCATAATTTATTGGCGATATAACATGGAAATTAAGAAGCAAAATTTCATTCTTTCAGCGAGACAGTATTCCTTTTAATAAGTAATAATGATTATTATCTTAATTTGTTGCTTTTGTTAATAATGAATTATTTGTAGGCCACATCATGGTGGGACAACTAAATGCACAGAAGCCCAAGCCTCTCTCTCCCGAGTTTGAAGAATTTGTTTCCAACTCAGATGGTCATGGTTTTATCATTGTTTCGTTTGGAAGTAATGTGGCATATCTATCCAAGGAAAAAGTGGATCTGCTGGCCACAGCTTTTGGAAAACTGAGACAAAAGGTTGTTTGGAGGCTTAAGGGTAAGCCAGCTGCCAAAAACTGAACCCACGCAAAGTAACACTACTGTTTTGAGGTTAAGAATTAGAAAGGGGTGAAGTCAGCCATGCGTAAAAGGCCACACCAGTTTCCGATTGGTGAACGTATTGACAGTTGAGTGACATAATTCAATTACGAGGAAATTGGTGGGCATGATGCGAATATCCCAGTTCTTATAGCAGGTGTTCCTTTTCTTCTCCCCTCTCCTTTTTCGTGCCCCCCTCCCCCCTTCCCGTTTACACCTGCCATGCGAACTACCTTGGGCAGAGCCCTGCCTCCATATGAAACATCATTGAGTGCCCCTTCCCATGCCAGGTGTTAGGCTAGCTGTTAACTTTACCAATTTGAGGGAACACAATGATTAATCATACCTTAGCTGTTTTATATCTGTAATCTTCACACCACTCATGGAAACCAGCATCTTTGAATTTGTTTTTGGCCAGTCTGTCATGATTTAAAATATAGTTTATATACGTAAGTCTGCAATTAAAAGAAACCTTTAGTTGTCTTCTGTGAACCTTACTATTGCACTTGAACTTCTATATATCTTTTTCAGAAACCCAAGCTGTTGTCATAACTAGTAACAGGGGTAATATTTGTCCTAGTTATCCCCTGGGGTAATATGTCTTATTTACCCCCAGGTGTAATATTTGTCTTATTTACCTCCAAGGGTTATTATTTGTCTTATTTACCCCCAGGGGTAATATTTGTCTTATTTACCACCAGGTTACATTCCTTCTTCCCTCAGTTCAAACATCAAAGTAGTGAAGTGGATACCTCAGACAGATCTATTGTCTCACAAGGACATCAGGGCTTTTGTCTCCCACGTGGGACACAATAGTCTTTATGAGTCTGCGTATCATGGAGTTCCTTTAGTGGCTTTTCCGTTATATGGAGACCAGTTTTTCAATGCGAAAAAGGTTGGATATTTTGGCCTGGGAGTTTCTGTAGATCAAAGCAATTTTGATGTTGAGCAGTTAGTTGAGAAAATAGAGCATGTCATCAATGAGCCAAGGTATGTTGAACCAGACAAATTGCAGATATTTAAGACCTGTCATTAAAAACATGCCTATCATTCCTTAAAATGTTTGAAGGACAACAACCATGACTTTGAGTTTATGATGTACTGCCTACTCTCCTTGAATAGATAGCTACCTCAAGATTTAATGACAGCTCTGAGATATTGAAAATTCCTTGTTTGACTTTTCTTTTACTTTTAACAGTTATGTTTGTACTACAATATATCATCATTTGCTAAGAACAATTACATTATACATGTGGAGTGGTATATCATACCAGATACTATGGTTTCATCTTCAACAGCTGGGCACTGCCTTGGTATGAAATTCATATATGTGAACTGCAGATAAACATGAGTGAAATTTGTGATCCTTGCGATACCGGTGCAATGCTCCATCCACTGTCAGAGCTATCAAGCCAGATATGGTCATTATGATGAAAAAAATGTACTATCAAAACATGGTGGTATGGAATCTGGTCAATACAACCACTAATGAGCCAATGTAATGTAGTCAAACCTTCTTAATACAGACACCAAAGGGATAGACCCAAGTGTCCACATTATTGAGGTGTCCGCATTATAGACTGAGGTAGGCATTGTGTCAATTTTGGTCTCTTCTGGACCAAAGGAACTGTCCATAATAGAGAGGTGTCCATTTCATGGAGGGGTCCGTAAGGAAAGGTTCGACCCCGAGGGGGGTACTCCCCCAAAATGCCTATATGGGTATGTGCTGCCCAACGGGGTTGTGATTTTGGGACTCCTGATCTAGAACAGGGTATCCATTTCAGAGACGTTTCCTAGAATGGGGTATAAAATTAGCTTCAAATTATCAGCAGCCATTTGAAATTAGAACGGGGTATTAACAATTGACCTATTTCTGGAACGGGGTATCATTTTGAGTGCAAATTCTAAACCGGGGTCCAAATTTGGAGACCCGGGCGGCACCTACCCACCCAAAACATACCCGAGTACCACCCCCGGGGTTCAACATATGTCATGATCAGACAATCTTCCTTGTGGTAGAAAAAGGTTGCAACTAAAGTCTTCTTAAATTTTATTTGCAGGTTTAAAACTGAAGCCATAAAAATTTCTCAGCTGATGAAAGACAGGCAACGGACACCATTGGAGACAACTGGTGATTGGATAGAGTATGTACTCAGACATGGTGGAGCCCGGCATCTCAGACCTCAAGTGTTTAACATCCCTTGGTATCAGTACTACCTACTTGATGTCATTGCTTTCCTTGTTGCTATAGTTACCTTAGTTGTCATGGTGATAAGATTGACATGTAAATGCCTGTGTCGCTTGTGCTGTAAAAAAGATGGAAGCAAAACTAAGGAGGACTAAAACTTAAAACACCATATAGCGCCTCATGTTACTTAGGTTATGTGTTCAAGTTTATTCCAGATTTTTAGTCCTTAGATATAGTTAACTTTAATTGTGTGGTGGAAGTTGTCTTTATATTTTTAATCAGTTAAAAAGCAGTAAAACTTTAAACAACTTAAGTTCAAGTAACTGTCTTGTTTTAAGATTGCACATACCAAGAAGTTATCTCAAGGCTCACAAAAGGTTAAGTCTACTTAATCCTATGTATTTTTTTTATTCAATCTTTAGACTGAATTCGATTATTTTAAGTATACAGTGGAACCTCTCCTTATGGATACCTCTCTATTACGGACAGTTTCCCACGTCCCAACAAAATTCTGACATATTTTCTTTAAAAAACCTCCATAATACGGACAACAGACACTAAATCTCGGCCCCAGAGAGCAAATTCATATAAACTTAACCTCTTTATTACGGACACTCCGGTGATCAGGTGATGATAGTTTGTGTATGTAATACAATTTCCTGTTTGTGGTTACAAACAAATATCGAAAGACGTTTTCAGAATTGTACTTTATATTTCTTTTAATTTTTACTTGCAGCATTGCTTTGTAGTTCGTTTCATTTCCGGCAAAAACAGTGATTCATCTACAGTATGTAGCTGAGATGTACAATGTAGTATGCTACTGATAGACAGTGTCTCATTGCTGTATATTTATCAATTTAGATGCAGTTAAAAGACAAGAGTGGGCATGTTTTTAGTTACTGAACACTGAAAACTGTCAGTGGAGTCTTAAGAGAGTAGTGACGCCGTGGGGGGGGGGGGGGGGGGGGGGGGGGTTCTCCCATATATGAGTATCTCACCACCCTTACTTAGGAATTGAATTGTCTTCAAATTTAAACTGGAACTATCACATCATTAACATTATAGGGAAGGCCAACCGTTCCCTTGGTTTCATTAGACGTAATTTGTCCTCCTGTCCCGAAAGCGTTAAAAGTCAAGCATACGTCTCTCTTGTTCGTCCCTGTCTCGAATACGCCTCCAGCGTTTGGGACCCACATACGCAAAAGCATATTCACGATATCGAAGGAGTTCAGCGGAGAGCTGCCAGATTCATAAAAAACTGCTATGTGCGGGAACCCGGAACAGTTACAAACCTTTTAAACGATCTCAACTGGCATTCTTTAGAACGGCGTCGAAAAATTGCACGGCTTACCAATATATACAAAATAGTGAACGGTCATATCGTGGTTGATATTCCTGAGTACATTGTGCGCCCCACCCGTGTTACACGTTCTTTTCATCACAATCGTTTTATTAACATTGGTAGTCATAGCAACACTTATAAATACAACTTCCTTACAAGAACTTTGAAAGAATGGAACGTTTTACCCTCTTCCATCATAAACCAGCCGAGCGTGGCCGCTTTTAAAACGGCACTTTCTGATTATTTTTCTTCCAATCACTGAACTTGTACCTTTTTTTTTTAATTTTAATTTTTTACTTATTTATTTATTTATTTATTTATTTATTTATTTTGTTCATATTTATATTCACAGTGATGGGAAACCTTTGTGAATTATAGTATTAGATTAGATTACATGAGCTATATAGGTATGTGCCGCTGTGAAGGGTATGGTTTTCAGGCAGTTTAGTTTGGGATAGGGTATAGTAATCAGAGATTTTTGGTCTAGAATAGGGTATTATTTTCCGCGAAACTGATCATTTGCGTGAAGAATTTAGTCTAGACAAGGTTTACTGGCAAATGGCATTTAAAAATCGGTACATTGGCAGTACGGCATTTTCACTGACCCCAACCTCGTTCCCAGGGTCTCTCATCTTCCCGCCCCCTCCAGGGGGCGGGAAGATGAGAGAGCCTGGGAACGAGGTTGCACTGACCCCTGCATGGTAACTAACAACAAAGAAAATAGCGAGTCTGGAATAGGTCTAGGATATGGTAGGGTTTTTCGGTGTTTAGTCTAGAATAGGGTTGCAAAATGCACTGAGCTAAAATGGTCTAGTATAGGTTAAGGGTCTCGTAGTCCCAGCGGCACACCCCTGCCTAAAAATTTGCAGAGTACCCCCCTTGGGAGTGACGTTATCGTCGTGACCTCTATACAGTCAACTCCCGCCTTGCGGGCACCTCGCTATTACGGACACCCCGCTATTACGGACAGCAGCTAAATCCCAGGCGAAAGCTACAGACGTTTGACTGAAACAAACTCCCGTTATTACGGACTGTCGCTATTACGGACTTACGGACACTTTATTCGGTCCCAACGTCACAATTTTATTGTTTTCTCTCTCGTTATAGCGGACACCGAGCAGCATCTTGGAATATTTAAACACATGCATCAAGTCTATTTTTTTCTGCTTCTTGAAATTGTCTTTGTCTTTTTTGGTCGATTCAGGAATTTAGTCTCCTTGGCGACAAGTCGGGGAAGTTGTAATTCAAAGGAGAAGTACACAGAGCCGATTGGAACGATATTTTAAGACAATGTGATAGCTCAGTGATGCAATCAATAACTGATGTTCAGGTTTTTCCTTGAAAATAACTTTTTTTTTAGAAATGTAGATTACTGTACTTCAGTACAGTAGGAAACCATAACGATGCATGTGTGGACATTGCTGCAACATACGATGATTGTTGTTTACGTACTTAGAAGAACTACTGTACACAAAGGGTACGTAACTTCTGTTCTGTTAAGTTCTGTTCTGTTTGTAAATAAAGTTCCGACGCTCTTTACGTGCGACAATGGGTCTGAAAAAGGTACTGGAGTTAATGAAAATGAACACACATATGACCCCCTACTGTAAATATGGTTTAAAATAAAAATAAATTCTCGCATCCCGCTATTACGGACACCAAATCGCGGTCCCGAGGGTGTCCGCTATAACGGGAGTTGACTGTAATAGGTACACCTCTCTAATGCAGACACTTCGCAATGTCCCTTCGGTGTCCTTATTAGAGAGATTCGACTGTATTTATATTTTGCCTTGTTGAAATTAAGTTCGTGTAACCATTTCTTTTTTAAGCTTTAGTGGCTCGATTGAATAATCTGACGAGTAAAACGTGCCCAGCCGTATTACACAACTTTTCCTAGGTACTTGGTGTATCCCTGATCATAATGTATGGTACTTCATGTATCCCTTATTGTTATGTATTTAGATATATTGCAGTGTAATTTAGGGTCGGATTACAGTATCTAGGGTTGAAGCACTGATTTTAGTATTTAGGGTTAAGCACTGATTCCAGTATTTCCAGTGTATCGAAAGGGTTAGTTCTTATATATGGTCTCGGCTGGCAGCATATTATCTTATATCCCTTAAAAATTACAATTTCTGGCAGCTAGTCCTCGGTGGTACAGTGGATAGTGTGCATGGAGTAGATCATACGGCCCGGGTTCAATTCCCCATTCTGCTGTTTTTATCTTCTTTTTCTACTGAAATAAAAACTAAGTGTTTAAATACAAAATAATAAGGGATACACCAAGTACATACCCAACTTTTCGCTGAATAAATTGTTTATTATACGACAGTAATATTCTAAAACTTGGTTTTTGAAACAGTTTTAACTAGCGCGCTGTCAGAAGAGTGTAATAACGTGTCTACATATTTCGCACTTGATCTCGTTTTGATGCGTATTTGCACTCTAGAATGCTTTGTCGAATAATAAAAGATCGATATCGATCTAAATGAAAAGCTATCCATGTCAATTTATAGAAATAAACATGTGTTTGTCGAGTTCGATCTCGGTTGATTTGTTTGGCCCATTGTCGTTGAATGGCTCGGAAGGGTGGTACCTAGTGGGTAGCCTGTGAGCAAGCTCTCCCCCATTTCAAAAGTTGCCTGCTTGCGT
>JAJGOT010001439.1:0-13153 GCA_022457155.1 Cladopsammia gracilis
CAAATTTTCCTATGGCGTCAATGGGCCACCATACACGTCTTTGCATGCCTCTTTTCACATGAAAACAGATAGCGTAACTTAATATATTTGACTCCAAGAATTAACATTTTCTTTGTCATTACTACAAAATCTTCTTTTACACTCTGCTACGCATTCTCACGAATGCACAATTGCATATAACTATTGTTAATAAGCGGATAAAATACAGTAATTTCCATTAATAAACAACGCAAGATATTGATTGGCTACAAAATCATTCAATGACAAATAACATTTGTTTACTTTCCGAATCTTTCCATACCCGCGGCAGCAATTGTTTAGTGAAAAAATCAGGCAAAAATTATCTGCCAGTCATTACCCACAAATTGTGCTTCCTGTAAACCACATACACTCCCGCAAGTGCCTATTTTTCAACTTTCTCACCAGTAACAGTAGCCACATGCACTCCTTCAGTGCCCTATTTTTTTTATGTTTGGAACTTTTGGGAGATAAAGTGTTAAACTATTAAAGGGCTACTACGATCAAATTTTTGATTTTCATTTTTTTACATTTTCGTGTACTATTAGACTTCCTTACTCATCTTGCCAAATTTCAATTCATTAGGCACATCAGAAGTCATTTAATTTTAACATTTATTTCCGAGAATTTACGGCCGCCATTAAAAAGCCTTGTTCCAAGGCTTGGTTGCGAATGGGAGAAAGTGACGGGTTGAAATTATAATAACAATAAGTGTTGAAAATCACGCGAAAAGCAACAAAAACTTTAGACTCGTTCTTCGTGCAATTTTCTATGCTGATTGTTATTATAATTTCAACCCATGAGGTATGTTTGAGTCTTTTACGTCACTTTCTCCCATTCGCAACCAAGCCTTGGAACAAGGTTTTTTAATGGCGGCCGTAAATTCTCGGAAATAAATGTTAAAATTAAATGACTTCTGATGTGCCTAATGAATTGAAATTTGGCAAGATGAGTAAGGAAGTCTAATAGTACACGAAAATGTAAAAAAATGAAAATCAAAAATTTGATTGTAGTAGCACTTTAAAGGTACATGTACATGTACAAGTTACTAGCCAGTAAAACAAAACTTCATTGTTGTTTCTTGTTATACGTGTAGTTTGGAAGCTGTGCGCAATCTGATTCGATAAAAAAACTATACCTCATTAGATTATAAATCATTGAAAAGCATGTTTTACTGTTTTTTTAATTGGTTACTCAAAACACTGTAGTTGAATTCTAAACTATATATGAAATTAAGAATGTACGACTAGACAATTTGCAAGTTCCGAAGTTTTCAAAAATTGTGTCTAGCTACATGTACAGTAAAACTAAAGAAATATTACAGAAGGCCAACCATAATTTATTTCTTATTGTCATGGTACATTTCTGCATTTGAGAATGCTTTCTACTTTTCTCTTATATTCTCAATTGCCTGCCCTGATTTGTGACAATTTTTTTGGTTTGGTCTCGTTCTTTATTTGTTTGCCGTAAGGTAGATAACATAGTTTATCATTACTGTTGTTAGCCCATGGTAAATTGGTAATAAAAAATTGTCCATTGCATGTTAGAAGTTATGGACATTTCTGTCACTACTAGTGATACAGCTTGGTGCACTGAAATAACTTCAGGTTGTTATGACTTGAAGTTTAGACCCCTGTCCTCTGACCTCCTGTAAATGTCCACCTATATTTAGGCATGACATTTCGGATGCTTTGGTTGCTAACATGTATTGGAGATTAAATTGTAGTCGTGTTTATTGTTAATCACGTTCGAAGAACGCAATCCTAATTTCATGTTGGTTGTCCCGTGGTTTATGTGCAGTAAAATTTGAGATTTTTTGGTGGCCGGTTTTCCAAATGGCCGCCTCTATTGTTTTTTTTCTCAGGGGCTCATTTCCGCTGGAAATTCCTTCGAACGCGTCTCCATAATCTGTGATTACTGCTAGTTAATAATTATTGATTTCCATATTGACTACTGCAGATAAGCACGGTAGAAACGAGGAAAAAATACAAATTGCCTTTAATAAAATGCTGGTCCTGTGTGATTAAAGAACCTTAGAAGGCAAGCGTCGAGGGAGTTTTGTATCTAGCTAAAAACAAACAAAAAAAGTCAATCAAACAAACAAAAAATATTATGAAATATAGTCAAACCTCTATTAAGCGGTCAGCCTCGGGGAATAGCCAACTGACCGCTTAATAGAGGTTGACCGCTTAGTAGAGGTGTTCTAAATTTAGCAAAATATTTGGCAAAAATTGAAGTAGAATGCGAAATGATGGCTACATGATGTACATTTTTTTGTTAACAACAACTGCTGTAATGCAAAATATCATCATTTAGCTTCAAGTCGCTGTTTATATTACACGACAAACAGGAGTTTCCTCAGATAGAAACACGGCGCACTCTGGTCTGTTGCATACGGGCCCTTGACAGATCAAACAAATATGTTTAGTTTCGGCTTTGCAGCTGTGAGAAAATCTCACAGAAGACATCTTTTCTGCGCATTTAGTTCACATACTATACAGATGATATTTCGGCAACATGCCGCTTGATTCCCATTAGCGCGGTCTAAGTCAAGTCTTTGTGTAATAATGCAAGAGTGTCACTAAAAATCTTCAGGTTTGTGGACGAGTACAAATCTTCAAATGATATCAGATCAAATCAAACGTGAACTGAAATGACTGATTCAGAAGTGTTTCTTTTTGTGTCCGGTATACTGGGCGAGGAAGCAAGTATTCTATTCACACAGATTGGTGAGAAGCTTAAGAGCTCAGGCAACTGGGACTGGTGCAAATGCAGTGAGGAGGAGGCAGACCTCTATACAGAAAGCTTCACTGAAAGTGGAAATGCTGACCTAATGGCAGCTACTCTTTGTTCTTTTATACCTTTTCCACTAACAATTGAGATTGATGACAACGAGGAACCCGATTGTCACTTCTTTATTCAAGTTTTGAAGGCTTGCAAAAGCTTTTCAAATGTACAGAAACCTGTTGCTTTAATCTTACGTTATGAAGATCAAGATCAAGAATTTGTGGACTATCAGTTTGAAGATGTAGTAGATGTTATGGATTGCTCGCAGCTGAGGACTGTTAGCCTTTCTATCCATCACATGGAATCTTCACATGCAGATTTTCTATTAAAAGGTTTGTCTGCAAGCAGGAATTTGTCAGAGTTTTCTCTTAAAAGATCTTGCTATAATGCCGTCACGAACTGAGAGCTTTGGGCTTTGGAGAAAGTTCCATATGGTTCAAACTGTGAAGCCAATCAGAGATGTTCAAAAGAAAGACAGGAAGTTATGACCGAGAGATCACAAAGTATTCCAGCGGAAATTCAAATATACCTACCACAAAAAAGCTGATTATCACCCATGTGGGCAGTTCTCTGCCGCTTCTCGTCGTAACGCTTGTTCTCGTGCTTAGCCTTTCTTTTCCTGCTGGCCGCTTCTTTCGCTTTTTTATATTCTTTTCGTCGTCAGAATTGGAAGCCAGCTTGTCAGATTCATATTCTTCGACAACCTGCGAGCCGTCTTTGTTCTTGTCCGCGATTTTGATCAATTTCTGTCTCTTGTGGATCAATTTTCTGCCCTGGGTGAAAAGCGTAAAAATCTTCTCTTTGTCAGTCGTCGCGTTAGCTGTCTGTATTTGGTTGAGAATGCTGTCTAACTCGGCGTTGAGTTTGAACTGCTTTTGGTTACCCTTGAATTTCAGCTTGACTGTTTCTTTGTTGATCTTCTGTTTGGTTTCAATCTCCTTTTCCTTAGCGTCCAGCTGAGTTGATAAATAATCCTTCAAAAGACCAAACACCTGTTGAGCCAGCGCCGGATTAGCTTTAGTGGCCGGTTGGCCCACTGCTTGTTGAGACACTTTGGTTTACAAGGGTGTATTTTTGGAAAATATCGCACCCCATGTCCCCACCCCCTCCCCCCCCAACCAAAGTTGCGTTTGTGGTTGCCCACAGACTTCCTGACCAGCGGTACAACATTGGATAGGGGGTGGGGGGGGGGGGGGTGGAGATACGTTTTGTAGAGAAATTTATAGTATGATTTTAAAAAATCGGAGAAAAAGTCGTTTTCAGACAAAGTGTCTCAAGTAATTTTGACGCTGATTGTCGATCTTGAAAAGACCACACACCTGCTGAGCCAGCGCCGGATAAGCTGTCGTGGCCGGTTGATTTGACTCCCTGCTGCTTGTTTCGTTACTTGGTGCACCTTCTTCAGCTTTGCACGACATAACCAAGCCAAAATCTTGAATAGGTGAAGTAAACTCGGCGACTACTTGTGAGAGAGAGGAATAAGCAAACTGAGAACACTGAATATATAGCAGACTGATCCAATAAGCATTGCCCAGGGGACACGCCTACAGCGTGCACGTTCAGTAAGCATTCCAGAGATGAAAAGATACTAAGTAACTTACATTACTTACTTAGCACTTAGATCTCTCCGCGCCAGGAGGCGCATAAGGCCGCAACCCTCGTCTTCCAACCCGCTCTGTCTTCCGCTATGACTTTGACTTCTCTCCAGCTGTTCCACCCTTCGCTCTTTCGCTCTTTTTCCACAGTTCGTCTCCACGTGGTCTTTGGTCGACATACTGCCTGTTTCCCTTCCGGTTGCCACCCTAATGCTACCCTGCAGTTATCGGTTGCATCTTTTCTCAAGACGTGCCCGATCCAATTCCAGCGTCTCCTGCGGATCTCATCACTGATCTTGTTTATTCCTGTTATCTCCTCTATCCTTTCGTTGCTCACTTTCTGTGGCCACCGAATTCCGAGGATTCGTCTGAGGCACACAAACTGGAATGCGTCCATCTTCTTTTCCTCCACCTTTGTCATTTTCCACGCCTCGCATCCATAGAGTAGTACTGGGCGTACTAGCGTCTTGAACAGCTTGATTTTCGTTTGGCGTCCTATGCTCCGTAACCTCCATATCTTCGTTAGGTTATAGAACGCCCCTCTTGCTTTATTTAGTCGGTTCCTAATATCTTCAGTTCCACCACCATCTTTCCTGACCGTTGCTCCGAGGTATACGAATTCTTCCACTTCTTCGACTTCATCTTCTCCAATCTTAACCCGGTCCTGCCGTCTTGCATTCGATCTCAACATCTTGCATTTTGCCGCGTTGAGCTTCAGTCCTACACGCCCGGCGTTCTCAACCAATCGATCCGTCTTGCTCTGTATGTGTTCGTACTTCGACGAGATCAGAGCAATATCGTCTGCGAAGTCAAGGTCTTCTAATATGCTGGTGAAGTTCCATCGTATTGCATTCTTATGCCCGTGTGTCTTCCGTCTCATCACCCAATCTATTGCTATGAGGAAGAGGAATCCTGACATAACACATCCTTGTTTGACTCCCGTCGTGATCTTGATCCACCTCGTCTGTTCCCCGTCATCCATTACCGTGCACTCAAATTCCTCATACATGATTTTGACGATCTTCACCAACTTTTCAGGTATGCCGTACGACTTCATGATCTTCCACAAGCTTTCTCTATGGATCGAATCAAAAGCCTTCTCGAAGTCAATGAAGTGTGTGTACAGCGTCGCTCTCCACTCGTTCACCTGCTCGATGATGTTGCGTAGGATGAAGATCTGCTCCACTGTGCTCCTATTCCTACGGAATCCTGCCTGTTCCCTTCTGAGAGCCTCATCCACTCCCACTTACATACCAAGAGAAAATACATTTATTGTTACCAATTTTTTACTTTACTTTGAATAACTTTACATTCATTAAGACATTTTGTTAATTCTAGTTTTAGGTCACAACCTGAAAGGCCTTAAGATGTGGTATTTAAGCCCCTAGCCCCACTGATCTGTGAAATGTGGATTTAAAATGTCTCAGCATGCTGTTGGGCACTACAATGTTTGTTTAAAGTAATCTTACTAGCGGCGTTGCTATGAAAATCACCACATTAACATATTCTTGTTGAACAGGGGTAATGTAAAATAGTATGTTTCATGATCAGACTAGTTTTATTGCCATAATTATGTACTTGCCCAAGGCAAATCGTAAAAGGATTAGTTTCAGACATTGAATTTTTTTGGTATCCACATCTCTTTTTTAACAGCTCAACTTCCACTGCGGATTGACTGTGAGGCCATCACTGGGTCAGGTCCACTGGTTGAACCTACAGAAAGGGGAGAAATTGTTGGAAATAGTGGCAAGCCCTCTGCTGAAGATTTTTTATTGAAGGTCGGATTAAGGTACTTACAGGCAATTGATCCATCTAATCCAGAGGAGTTCAGAGGTCTTCTTCACTATCTCCAGGACATTCGTAAAGTTGTAGTTGTTGATACTCATGTTGGAAGTTTAATAGTCACAGTGGAATGTAGCTCTCTGCAGATCCTTGATGAACTGTGGGAAGACTATTGCTCTGGTCACCTTAATGAAATGGTGCAGAAATTTCTTGTGACAGAAGATACTTTGAAGGAATTTGGCCTAACTGAGGTGAAACTCATGACAACAATAGAAAAGGAAGATTACAGAGCTTGTCGAGAGTATTTTTTGAAACCTCCTGGTGAGTACTGTATCACCCAATATATCATGCTTTTAAAATTGCTGACATTCTTGCATAGCCAATAATATATTATATTACCTAATATTAATAGTGTCTTGATGACATAGTTTTAAACGGTCAGTATAAAACACGGACTGCGGAGTACGGACTGGGTATAAAACACGGACTAGGGTATAAAACGGGGACTACGGACTGCGGACTACGGACTGGGTATAAAACACGGACTAGGGATAAAACGAGGACTGAGAATCATGGACTCGGTATAAGACGCGGACTGTGTGTAAAGTAACGAGGACCGAAGCTGTAAACATAAAATATTGATTTACCTCGATAAACTACGTAGATTTTTTAATACGTAGGGGTCGCGGCATGTTACTTTACAAACGTTTGGTTTCTTGATATTTGAAAAAAATTCAAATAAAGGAAAGCAGAAATATTATCTTAATTCTCGCAATTTTTCGTATTTACAATTTGCTTTATACCCAGCGAGCAGAGCCCCCTTCGATCTTCACAGGCTAGAAAATGTTTGCCATCCACCATCTTTGTTTACCATGCTCCTATAGGCTTACTTGAGGTAGTAATCTACTAAATATGCTGGCAAACTGTATCATGAACGTTCATGGATGATACTTTGGACTTCTCTCCCGAAAATAAAACAAAATAGGTTGATTGATGGTATGCAAAATAAATCGGAAATAATATTACTAGGAAAGGTACATGCACCTTAACTTAAAATTGAAGGGCTCAGGGCATAACTGACCTATGTTACTGTTAAGGTCGGTTTTTTTTATTTTTCTCGCCCAGATTTGTCAATTTTTGGCATATGAACTACAAATTAATTGCAATAAACGTTCAGAATTTTTTTCAGTTGTTTTTTTTTCCGTCGTTTTAGAGAAAAAATGTATGCAAAAAAAAATATGTAATATCTTCATTTATTTTATACTTATTGAGATTTTCTATAGAAATTTGGCGTGTGCAAACCCTGTTTGGGGTTCGCAGCCAATCAGAATGGCAAAACGACTTTCTCACATGTGAAAAAAGCGTTTCGTCCAATCACAAATCTCAGTAAAATAAACAAATTACATCATGGGCAGTGCTTTGTACGGTATCCCGCTGAGTCCTACTCTAAAAATGAATCCCAAAGTTTACCCGAATTTCTCGATTTTATGCCGATTTTTCACTTCAGATGGCCAAGTTTGGGCCAGTGCCGCTAAATCCTGCTCAAGGAAAAAAAAGCCAATCCCGAAATCCATTCCCTTAAAATCGCTTCATTGTATCACCAATAGTCTGGCACAAAGTTTCATGTTAACTCCCTTACGGACCTCCTTGGAAGCACTCGCGATCCTCTGCCGCCGGCTCATAGCCTTTGCCCACAACAGCAAAAACTCACTTTGAGCTGTCCAAAACTGTGTTTCAAACTGTGTTTCCTGGCACACAGCAGCCACTAATGAGGTGGACAATTACTCTTACCTCTTACCAAGACATTCTTTAACATTCTTTTTTTTTTACCCTTCGAAGACTGCAGTACAGGCAGCCAATAGCTCAGATTTTTAAAACTTTTTAGCGAGAGAACACGTTTATTTTATTTACTCAGTATTGACCCTGGCTATGGTTCTACAATTTTAAGAAATAAGCTGTTTATTGTAATTATTACAGTAGAAAACTTCATTAATTTTATGGCTTTGCAGTTAAATTCAGGCTAAAGGCAAATAATTTGGTTTAGGTGAGATCTAGGTAAAGGAAAAATGTTAATTGACTTAAAGAAGAGTTTCGTTGTGGCTTTTTAACCTAAGAAGGCAGACATCACACAAACAGATGAAAAAACTATAATATGATTTTTTATTGACAGGGATACAGGCTTCAGGAAAAGGCAAAAGACCGTTATATCCAAAAGCTATTCCAGCTCCAAAGAGACGTCTGACAGATGACCATGAAGGTAACAGTATTTTCTGATTTGATGTGGCTCACACACGTCGTGCCAAAACTCATAAATTTGTTTATGCATAGCACGGCTGCCAAGGGGCTTTTAGATTCCCGCAACACAAAGTTCTCAATATTTCTGCCAACAGAACTGAAAAATAAAAAGGCTGTTACAAAAAACACTAATTAACAAAAAGAATGTCCTTGTTTTTTGTGTCGAAAGAACTCAGAACTTCTATCTTACATACACAACACAGCTGTCACTGTGATTCTCTCCACACAAGCTATTGTTCTTGCGCATGGAATTCTGGTAAAAAATGGGGAGCCAAAGTAAGGAATTATGCGTACAAGTCGAGAATTTTTCTAACTTTATACTGTATTGTCTTTTATGTTGCTGCTCGCTCGCTGCGCTCGCTCAGCAGCAATAATATGATTTTTTATTGTCAGGTCCAGCAGAGATACAGGCTTCAGGAAAAGGCAAAAGACCGTTATCTCTTACTGTTCCTCCAGCTCCAAAGAGATGGCTGACAGATGACCGTGAAGGTAAAGTTTGTTTTGGTTTATTAGGGTTAAGGTTGAGGAGTAATATATCAAAGAGACGACTGACAGATGACCGTGAAGGTAAAGCTTGTTTTGGTTTATTAGGGTTAAGGTTGAGGAGTACTATATCAAAGAGACGACTGACAGATGACCATGAAGGTAAAGCTTGTTTTGGTTTATTAGGGTTAAGGTTGAGGAGTAATATATCAAAGAGATGGCTGACAGATGACCGTGAAGGTAAAGCTTGTTTTGGTTTATGAGGGTTAAGGTTGAGGAGTAATATATCAAAGAGATGGCTGACAGATGACCGTGAAGGTAAAGCTTGTTTTGGTTTATTAGGGTTAAGGTTGAGGAGTAATATATCAAAGAGATGGCTGACAGATGACCGTGAAGGTAAAGCTTGTTTTGGTTTATTAGGGTTAAGGTTGAGGAGTAATATACCATTAAAAGCAGATTGGCCGTGAGACTATGCGACCGCAATACTCTTGACCAGTGCCTGCAACCTGAACAAAAATACCGCTATTTACGCACGCGTGGCTTGCTTATCGATCATGAGCTCGCTAACACATCGTAACACATCATCCGTAGCGTGTGTATAAGCCAACATGTTTAAGGCCCGTCCGGTGATGGAAAGACATCATTAAGTTCGGAAATCCTTAAATCTTTAGCACCTCTCATAGAAACGAGTCGTGTTTGTTGTCCTACCTTGTTTCTAAATCGCTACATTATTTCACGTTCGAGGTGAAAATAGATGTTGGTGGACAAGACGAGCCAGCGGGAAGGTCTGGAATCACTTCGGATCAGAAAAGGGGCAGCGTTGTGAGTTGTGGGCCATTTCCCATCCCGTGCCATAGCCGAAATGCCCGATATCCGAAGTGCTTCAAGACTCATAATATTTTCCATTTTTCGTTTGGGTGGACATTCCGTGTTCGTTGTTGCCATTAATATCCCGACATGCTTTGCGACACCTTTGCTGACTATTGGTGATAAAAATAAAGTGATTTTGAGTGAATGAATTTCGGGATAAATTTTTCTTGATCGGGATTTAGCGGTACGGGCCCAACCTTGATCATCTGAAGTGAAAAAATCAGCATAAAATCGAGAAATTCGGGTAAACTTTGAGATTCATTTTCTCGAGCGGGATTCAACGGAAAGACAGAGAGTTTGGTTAACTTTTGTTTTTTTTGCATACGTTATTTCCCTAAAACGACGGAAAAAACAGCGTAAAAAATTCTGAACAATGTTTTGCAATTAATTTGTAGGTTACATGCTAAAAATGAGGCAAAATAAGTGCGAAAAAACAAAAAAAGGTCTCAAATTCGACATAGGTTGGATCATATGCTCCGACGTATTCAAGTAACCATAGGCTAACTTAATTAGCATTCATAACAGTGATCTAGACGCCCCTTGGGACCACTGTTTAAAAACGCTAATTAAGTCAGGCGTTAGACATGAAGCGTCCGGAGCATAACCAACCTATGTCGAATTTGAGACCTTTTTTTGTCTTTTTGCACTTATTTTGCCTCATTTTTGGCAGAAATTTGTATGCTAGTTTTTCCATCATTTTAGAGAAAAAGCTTGGGCATTTATTTATTTTGTGACTGACCGTGTGGGGTCTGGGCGTTTTATATATGGACCCAACACTCGACGATCTTTTTCGGTGGCGATAATTTTGAGTAGCAGCAGTATGTAGGATCAGTGGCAGTAGTTGTTGCATTGTGCGTGCGCAGTCCATGTGGTCCCTCTGCCCTATTCACGCTCGATTAGCGAAAAACAACCGTATTTGCGCGCGCTGAAACAGCAAATTAATGTTGCGATCATATGGCGAATAAAATTGTCATTTTGAGAGAGAACGATGAATATTTTCGAGTTACTGTGCGCGGCTGTTCACAACCGCAAATGTGTTGACTTCGTTTAGACGAAATCATGTATCGCGCTCGTTACCAAGATGTGTTTGAGCAATTTTTGAGTGCCATTTCGTTCTTTAACTTTTAAAATGTGAATTTTTACATTTTTAAACTTAGTTTGTTATTTGCAGACGCAATTTGACGACATTCTCGTTTTAACGCGCGTTAAGACAGTTGTTTTTCGCCATATAGCGCAACACCCCTGAATGGGTAAATTATTGCATTATGGTTTGTTACGTCGATCAAGCAGTTTTGCAGTTGATGTTAGCGTGGCCATGATTAAATTTGCATTATTTTGTAATCCCAGTGAGGTTTAAATAACAATAGCCCTAATTTGCACTTCAAAATGAAAAACTGAAGGATTCTGGTAGTTGTTGTAAAATGACGCCATCGTGCAAATGGCCTATTACTTTCACTCAATATGCAACAAAGTTTCCAGGCTTAACTTGTTATTGTCATTATTATTATTATCATTATTATTATTATTATTATTATTATTATTATTATATTTAGTAACACTTTTACGATATTTTATGGATTGTAATTATGAATATTTTTAGCATTCTAGTAGATTAATAATTATTATATATTATTATATTATTATATAAATGAACTTTTATAGCTTTTTCCTGCAAGTGTACATAAAATTGATGTTAAGGCTTAATCGATTTTTAAGAAATTTGTTAATAAAGTATTGCTTTGGTTGTTTTTTTATTATTATTATTATTATTATTATTATTATTATTATTATTATTATTATTATTATTATTTCATGACTCACCTCGCAGCACTTGACTTGCTATTAGCAACTTCTAGTTTGTAAGCTGTAATTTGTTATCTTTTGTTGACCTTGTGTCAAGAGTGATGGTAACCTGATCATAAGTTCCTGAGTTTAAAAATGTGAATTAAGAACTTGTTATGATTTTTGAACATGTGTTTTACCACAGGCAGTCCAAGCTTAGTGTGTGAGCCACATCAAATTACAGATTCGAAGCCGGTACACAGTAATGAAATATGGGTAATAATACGATTTGTAACGGATCGAAAAGCGATAGAAAAATCGAAAATATTTCACAATAAAGTATTTTTACCTTTACTTTATTTACTTTATTGGTGCCACTGTTCACTATAAAATAATATTATTTTATAGTGAACAGTGGCACGAGTGACAAAAGTGGTAAAAATGCATTTAAACCGGTCAGGACACACCAAGGGACAATAAAGTAAAAGTAAAAAGACTTTATTGTTATTCCCTATATTTCATTACTGTGTACCGGCTTCGAATCTGTAATTTGATGTGGCTCACACACGTCGTGCCAAAACTCATAAATTTGTTTACATAGCACGGCTGCCAAGGGGCTTTTAGATTCTCGCAACACAAAGTTCTCGATATTTCTGCCGACAGAACTGAAAAATAAAACGGCTGTTACAAAAAACACTGATTAACAAAAAGAATGTCCTTGTTTTTTGTCTTCTCAAACTGTTCATTAAATACAGAGAAAAGAAGGAATAACATCCCCAAAATCTATGCGAATTAAGATCGAGTTTCCAAACCACCATCACGCTTATGATTTTCTTTGTTCAAACTTGATGAATTTTTAATGAGTTTGAGAAGTAATATATCAAACATGTGACAGTGGCCGTTTTCACACTAGAGACGGACAAATCGTCTGGACGGACAAGTCGTCTCAGACGGACAAGTCGTCTTAGTGTGAAAACGGGACGAACAAAATTTTGGACGTAAAAGTCGTCTGATTTTGTCCGTCGATTTGTCCGTCTATTAAGACGATTTTTCGAGGACGATTTGTTCGTCTAGACGGATAAGTCGTCCAAAGTCCGACTTAAATTCACACCAGACGAACAAATGGTTGTATATACTCGCTAAGGGGAATGGAACTAGTAAAGGGAGTGATGGTTTATGGGAAAATCAAAATGGCGGATAGCAAGCAAGGTAACCAATCCCGTTAGTGCTCATTAAACATTAATTTCCTTTGTCATTAAACATTAATTTCCTTTGTATTTTCGTCATGAATTATTGATGAGTTTGAGAATGTTGAAGAAAGTGTAGATGAAAGACTTCTGCATAAAGTCAGTTTTACATTACTCCGTCACTCACTCATAAGGACTTGCAATGCCTAAAGTCGCATATGGGGTTTGAACATGAACCTACATCTATGTTGGTCTTCTTCCCGTCAACCAGCTGTTTCAAGGCTATGACTCTGTAATTACTAGCATTTCCTTGTTTGCATAAGAATGTTCATATGTTTCGTGAAATTTTGTAAA
>JAJGOT010000303.1:0-170000 GCA_022457155.1 Cladopsammia gracilis
GAGTCTGGGTTTTGGTCGAGGGTCGAGTGTCGAGGGTAACATGTCGAGGGTCGAGGGTAACATGTCGAGGGTCGAGGGTAACATGTCGAGGGTCGAGGGTACAAAGTCGAGGGTCGTAAAATCTTTTTTTTTTCCGTTTTTTTTTTCATCTCGGAATCTTCATGTCTGTAAGACGTAGGTAGCGTAGCTCGCGCGATATAAATTTCGATCTGCGTGCAGCCTGCCGGTGAGTGAACGAGGCTCGTACGAGAAAACTTCCGGCGATTGTAAAAAGATGCTTTGTTTTCAGAGGTTCTATTCTGGGAATATCTGGATTATATAGGTTACTGACAGGTGTGTTGACAACCGTATTGGAAAGTTTAAGATTAACAATCCGATGAGACACGTACTATCTCCACAGGGAGCCCATACAATCTGTTTGTGTAACATAATGACCGTTTGTAATTTTATAGGAAATGTATGGGATTTACCTAAATTTCATATAATAGCGACGTATCGCCAAATGTATGTACTTATCAACGATAAATAAACGTTAAATTACCTTATTTGTTGTGTGTTGTCGTCCTTTTGCCGTAAAAGTGATTTTTGAGCGATTTTGAAGGATTCTGAGTTCGCCGTTGACTGTGCGTCTAAGAGAAGAGGGTGGCAAAGGGGTTTTACGTGACGCGTGATTGCCCCAAAATTAACCGCGTGATGCGTGATTGTGCCCAAATTAACGGCGCGATGCGTGATCAGATAGCGCAGCGTGATGCGTGATTTGCTATTTTAGAAGCGCGTGACGCGTGATTTACCTTTTATTTTTCCGTGATATGTGAATGCTTTCGACATTCTTTGAAAAATTAGAAAGCTTACATTCAAAGGACTCAACGTTAATTGTCTAATTGAAGGCCTTTCTTGACCTTTGATCTTCGTGGTGGGTCCAGAGAATCCGTTCCTGGCACGGCGAGGACAGAATCAAGAAATCAGAAAACGCAATCAGAAAACTCGAAACTCACAGGGTAGAAGAGACTTGTCCTAAGACGTTACGCTACAACGCCAAAGCACACTTATCAGACCCGACGAAGAATTCAAGAAGGAAAAAGCAGGCAATTATGCAACATGTCAGGCAGAACAGAAATTACTAGGAGCGCTAATCAAATTCCACTATCGTTAATTAAAGAACATGAAAGAAGAAGAGCGAGTAGGCTACTAAGCCAAACGAAACTAATATGTCAATCAGCCTAAGAACAAGGCACTAAGCCTCTCGTAAATGTACAAGAGAGAGTCCAGCTCATACAGAAACAATTCGCGTTCAGTGGTGAAAAACATGTCAGAACTTGAGAATGCCAGTAATAAACAGGAGTACCCTACAGAGCCGCTCGACAGAAAACCCGCTCGACAGGCTGCAATTACGCTGGCTGGGAAATATTAGCATTAGGTCATATACTGGCTGGGATTTTCGTTCAACGTCTAGCTTGCTAAAAACTGATATTAAAACACTGTCCCTAGCTAGAAAAACCGTGACTTGTTTGTTTTTCCTTGCTATGACTTTTTCGCAAAAGTAATTAATTTAACTGCTTCATTTAATTTAACACGCGAGTCAGCTCAGCAGCTCCAACAGGCTCCAAAGTCCAAACAGTCCAAAGTCGTTCCGACGTGACGATACACTGACGAAAAACCGCAAGCGGTCGTACTTACTCCCAGCGCCCGAGAATTATGCAAATCAACGCGCGCGTTATGCCATGCCCGGAAATGATGGCTCCATTGTCATTGTTTGTTGCGGTTTATCTTTTTCATCAACCTGGAAAAAGTCCATAACACCAGCAGCTGTCATTTTCAATGACGTAATAAGAGTAATATCTCGAATGGCCAAAACCTTCTTTTCAATGGAACAAGGCCAATCTCCAGGATCGCCGCTCGTTTGTCGTTTTTAATATATTTACTCAGGTTCCAAAGGTCTAAAGAAGCCGTCACTTCTTAAAACCACTGCCGGCGCTATTGTGCTGCAAGCAGTCAGCAGTTAGAAAGAAACAGTGGAAAGCAACTTAAAGGTGGGTAAATTCATTCCCATAATTCTTTTGCTTGCAGGCGGGCAGTGATGGTACTGGAATAACTAACACTGTTCGTTGTCTTTTTTACATAAATTCTTTCATTTATAGACAATTTAAATTTATTAAGGTATCGGCGGTATAAGGATCTAGATTCTAACCAAGGTGTTATTTACATTCCCCTTTTACAGTCATTTCTGAGTTTTCGAGGGCTCCGCTAGTAAAGAGAAAGAAACGATAGTGAAACGAGATCTGCGAAATCTCTGGATAAAGGGTAAGCATAATGTTTTGTTTATTTGGGCTAGTCGTCTGCATCGTAGGCCACTCAACTTTCCTCTCGATGCTAAAGTAAATCTAGTAACAACAACAACAACAACAATTTATTTCGGTATTCCCATTTATATACATGGTATTACCTAAAATTAACTAAATTAATAGTATGCTAACATTACATGTCGGCTCCCGTTCTACATGACATGCATTCGAAAACAAAGGCAGCAGTCGATGGACAAACAAAGGGATCAACACTGTTGAAAAGAAACAGTATTTTTGAAGTGTTATCTTGACTATTAAAGTGGCTGTATTTTTTATTTATTTCGTGAAAAATTTGCTTGCGTATTTTTTCATAAAAGCTGCAGTAGAAAAGAAAGTGAGATTCATTTTCAACCTCATCAGAACGGCAGAAAGAAAAAAAGATTCTAAGATTTTCTGGGGTCTTTGGGATGGATAGTAAAGGGATCTCATACACTTATTATTTCGCTCATGGCACTTTTGAGTTGCTATAAATTTTCCCGAAGTTGCCGGAAGACGAAGGACAATTAATGTTGCCCACTTTTTCAGTTTTATTAAATGCCTTAATCGCGGTTCAGTAATAGCATAACAAGTGAATGTTTGTCCTCTGTAAAGCAAGGGAATATCGCGCGTTGCTCACCGGAAATGGCCGTTGGAGTGAATTCGTTCCACGCTGTTCGCTGTCTCTTTTACCGAAAATTATGCTTTTATCTAGAGACAACTAAACTTATTAATCTATCGGCGATTCAAGATTCTAAGGTGTTAATTTGCACTTCCCTTTTGCAGTCATTCTAGGGGACATCTGCCAGTTCTAAATTCCGCTGAAAAAAGGACTTAACGCAAACGGACAAAGCAGCTGGATAAAGGGTAGGCGTTTTTGTTTTTATGCGCTAACTGGGAATGCATTGTTCAGTAATTGTTGGACATACAACTATCCTCTCTTATGCTAAGATAAAGGAATCTTTGTACCATACACTTATCGTGAAAATTTGCGGCGTGATCAAATTCCTAAGTTCCTAAGTTGTCAGACAAGGGTCAATTGTTTGCTCTCTTTTTCAGTCTTGAGTACTAGCATATCTAGTTAAAGTTTGTCCTCTGAAAGTGGAAAGCAAGGGACTATCGCGCGTTGCTCACCAGAAATAGTAAATAATCAAGAAGCTTTAAAAAGCTTAAAACTGGACGGCCGAAAGGCTGGGGAGTGCTAAAATCTAAACATTTCACTGCTTTTCTTGTTCAAAATATTGCGTTATTCTATAGTGTGACAGTTGCCACATGCATGAGATATGATATGCGAGAAATAAAGTCGGACTCTCGTAATCGACCTTCAGGGTCAATTGCCTGACAAACCATGAAAATTGCGTTTGTTTCAAAACCTCTGTTGATAGCTTTCAGCAAGCAAGCGTAATTGAGAGATTTCAACTCGCATAGACATCTTTAACATTGAAATTCTATAATTTCCGGAGGTGAATACAATGATCAACTCAAAACGTGCGAAAATACACGCACCATGTAACACGAACCGCACTGTTCTGTCACGCTCTGTCATGACACAACGGGCTAAAAAAGGCAACCGAGTGAGAAGGTTATTTAGCAGAAGAAAATGTTCAAATTGTCTGTCATTTTATTAAATCATTGTCAGATAAAAGAACTGTAGATTTTAGCTTCTTAAACTTTCCTTCAGTTTGTAGTTGAGAAGGAAACACCTTTCGTCTTTCTGTTCTCCTTTCTTTGAGCAAAAATATCTCATTTGTGGGATTTCGGGGGGGGGGGGGACTCCCATATAAAAGTGGCGGGGCTGCTCGACGTCTCGCTTAAATGTCGGATTTTGGTCTCACTTAGGGTGTTCTGGGAAAAACACCATTATATTAGCCGTCAAGGTCTCGTTTAGGGTTGCACGTAAAAAGACACTATTTTTAATTTGTCTCTATTAGGGGTAAAGAAAAGCTTGGGCCATGCCCAGATTGGTCTCCTTTAGGTGGTTTAATTCAAAATTTCCGACAAGGATCCCCGCCCCTTTTATAGAAGAGTCCCTCCCCCGGGGATTTCACTAGGCTAGCTGGGTGTTGTTGTAAGCCTAACGTAGCATGTGTTTTCAATATGAAGGTTAGGCCACCACCCCAGAAGTTTACAAATAACAAAAGCGCTGTTAATGATTCTTCTCGGTTTTTTCCTTTATTTTTTTCTCTTTTATCGGACTCGCTGCAGGAACCGTCGGTTCTGCTTGTAAACATGTAATAATTGAATTTCCGTACCAGGATTCAGAAATCAGGGAATGATTACAGAACTAGCGATCGCTTGTCATTTTGAAAACACTGTTTTAGAATTGAAAAGCAAACTACTAGACAAGTGTCCGAATATTGCCAAAGTACAATTTGACAGTCATAAAACGCGCGATGTGTTCGATTGCGCCAAGCAAGTGAATTTCCGGCCATTAACGCGATCCAATAGAGCTTTCATTTGAAATCGTTGTTGACCTATCAGTTGAGGCAGCGGTTTAATTCTGCACGCCAGTGCCGTGAATAGAATAGAGTTGAGGAATAAATGATTTATGTATAAAATGTACTGATATCGAAATGAACTCTTCTGCCGGTTTAAAATTCTTTGAGACCACAAAGCGCACGTTTGGATAATAATATTGCCAGATTATTTGGCAGGCATCTGTCCCCTGCATTATTTGGCGGGCGTAAAGGCCAAAGCTCCTTTTTTTGGCATGGTCACTCGCTAAACACAAGGCCAAGGCCAATGGGGCGAATTCCTAACATCTGGAATCCAGTTTTCCTATGAAAGCATGTACTTCTCAAAACACGAGCGATTTTTCAAGACGCTTGTGCAACCGGTAATCTCGTGAAAACAGTTATACGAGTCGGCAAACTTCAATGGAATAAAAAGCCACCAAACCAATAAGGAGCCGCTTGTGGTCAAACATTTGACAATGTTGTCAATTCGGAAAAAGAACACGCGTTCTATTTTTGCGCTCCGTCCCGGGAGCCTAGTCATGATTGCAAACGAAAAAAAAAAATCTCTTGTGTTTTCCAGCAAAATTAATCATCCTTTTAACTGAAGTGTTTCTTCTCCGAACGAGTAGGACGAATGTTCGAACCAGAATTGAAGCCTTAGCTTTCCTAGACATGCGCAAGTTTTCGTCTGTTCACCTCCTGCTGCTATTTTCTTCGCCGGCCATGTGAGCTTCGTCTGCCGTAAAAACAAAGCACCTGGACAGTCTCATGGGCTGCGTATGTGTGGAAGTAATTAATTGAAACAGGTCAAATATTTCTTTCTTACGTCTTTAAACTGCGGAGTTTTACCAAAATAATTGTTCCTAGACTCAGAGGCGGATTGTTCACTCGAAAGCGAAATAATTTTCTGTTCAGATGCACTATTAAAATCAAAGGGCTCTTAAAGCCATCTCGTTAATGCGTTGAAACACGAGGTTAAAAAAAGAAGAATCTAAAATAAATATAAAATAAATATGGTAAAGATGGCGTTGTAGAATCAGACATTATGTAGAAAATGCGAGGCGCAGTAGTCAACTGGATATGGTTCTTGGCAGGATAGAAAAGATTGAGAGAACTTGGTTTGAAAATTCGTGTTGGTGCAAGTCAAAAAAAGTTATGAGTAACAAAGAATCACGAGTGTGAATGTAAATAATTTTGATGTTAGTGAAGTGAAAGTGAAAGACTTTTCCCGCCTTGCTAGCTAATTGACGATGAAAATGTGTTGTTGGTTCAATTTACACAGTGCATTTTCAGTTATTCATTGTCTATTTTCGGTTGGGATATTTGACAATGGAAAAGACTTTCTAAATCAAATACAATAGATTGCCGCAATTTCAAAACAATTAAAAGCCCACATCGATAATACGTCACGTGCAATGACTTTATATCTGATCAGATGAGACATTAATATTAATTATCAAAATATCAATTGACACAACAAATGGTGACTGAATCTTTAATATTCTTTAAAGTAAGGCCCGATTCAAACATTGAACTTCACATTTGCCGAATCTAATGAAAGGAGGCCGTAACAACATGTCGTTTCTCTAGAGCTGCCTTTCCCCATGCCAGGACAATTTGAGCTATGTTTAGCAAACATCGCGCCATCAGCCATTTCTTTTTCAACTCTCCAGCAGTATTCGAAAAAAGAACGAAAGTCAAAATTTATGGTATTTTGCTGTTCCTACTCTTGCATAATGAAACGGAAAGTTTTGTAGTTAGCTAAAGTATCAAGTCTGCTGTTTTATATATTTTGACATGAAAAATGGCGGGAAAATGGTGATCACGTGGTCATTTTTCGGTCACGTCTGCTATGGACGCACTTATATAGAAAATATTGGGTCTGGAGCGGATAAACAGGGCACCACTCCTGGCGGTCACTTTTTTAGTTTCCCTTAGATCGAAATGAGGTTCATGACAGGCCTGCACCGACTCCGCTATGTGGTTTTGCGGTTGCGATGCATTTATATTAGCTTTCAAAGTTTGGCTGTTATGAGTCGTGTCGTTAAGTGATTTACGTCTTGTATGATGTGTTAGACGGCGTTTTGTAAATAGTTTTCAGGAATGGTTGGTTTTGAACGAAACTCCATTTTTCATCAGTATTTGTTTAAGGTTTTTCAGTCGTGGGTGAAATGTTGTGACAAAAGGCGTTATTATCTCGCGAGTTTTTTTCGTTTTGTTTGTTTTCATGCCAATTGCGTTCCGGCAAAAGTGAAATTTAGAATACCAGTGCATTTAGGAGGGTGCTGATGGGGTTAACAGTTAACTGACAATTGCCCAAAAATATAGTAGTTAACTGATAAATGAAAAGTTACCGTATTTTCTCTATTAAATGCCCCCGGCGTTTATTTCAAACTTGGCCTTGTGGACCCGGCGTTTCTTTGTATCAGCAGTTTTTTCTCGCCCGCCATTTTTTAAGAAAGGGTTATTATTCGTTTTTCTTGGCAGCCTTGTACCTTGCCCTTAAATCTTAAGTTTATTATACCACAAACAAACGTTTGAGGAGCTTACTTACAACTTCCTCAATTATACCCGGCGTTTATTCGGGGCCCGGCGTTTAATCGAGAAAATACGGTAACAGTTAAGTGACATTCTATTAATTATACTAAATGAACGATTGTTGTTGTTAATAAAAGCAACATAGTTTTTTCCTAACAGCAAAGCTATTTTGTGACTTTTACCTGCCTCGCTGCGTGACCAGGTGACATATTAACCGATATTATATGCGAAAGGTACCAGGGTCGTAGAGCGTTGACCTTGATCTCCGTGATGGCGTCGAGTGGCGTGGTCAAAGTTATTCTGAGTTTTTATCGAGATGATGACAAAGGATCGGCATTCGAATGACGCATAAGTCGCATACCGTTTGACATAACAAAGCACAATTCAATGGACATATAATCAAACAATAAGCGGAAAGTTTGGACTCGGTGAGTTTGATTTAAAGTTGTTGCGATTAGAGAAGATCGACGGGAAAGCTGTTACAAAGGCTCAGTTGGAAATGGAGCTACCTTTTCTAATGGGAAGTGCGACAAGTGAGATACATGGTATGTATTCTGTTTCGTCATTTTGTCCTAGCACGCGAACGCGGGTTGACTAAATAGCCGGCAGTCCTATATTCTCAGTAAATTTCTCAAAATCGAAAAATTCCAGCTAATCTAAACTATCATATGTCGATTTAGAAAGGTCAAGCGATCCTGAAATGCTTTATAGATTTCAAGCCTAGTGTTTGGTTTACGCTAGGCTCAGTAGATGAAACCATGTTTTGTGACACTTAGAAATTTTTTCAGTTCGACTGCCGGTCAAGGTTTTCAAAACACTAAATGGCCGGCAGTTCTATATTCTCGGTAAATTTCACAAAATCGAAAAATTCCGGCTAATCTAAACTATCATATCTCGATTTAAAAAAGTCAAACGATCCTGAAATGCTTTATAGATCTCAAGTCTAATGTTTGGTTTACGCTGGGCTCAGAAGACAAAACCATGTTTTGTGACACTGAACTTTTTTCAGCTCGACTGCAAAAACATGGTTTCGTCGGGGGTTTCGTGATATAGAAATCCCACAAAACCGGCTCGTTTGATCAGGATCACGACATATGATAGTTCAGAATGGCTGGATCTTTTCGATTTTGTGAAATTTACTGAAAAAATAGAACTGCCGGCCATTTAGTGTTTTGAAAACCTTGACCGGCAGTCGAGCTGAAAAAAGTTCCAAGTGTCACAAAACATGGTTTCGTGATATAGAAATCCCACAAAACCGGCTCGTTTGATCAGGATCACGACATATGATAGTTCAGAATGGCTGTATTGTTTCGATTTGTCAAATTTACTGAGAATATAGGACTGCCGGCCATTTAGTGTTTTGAAAACCTTGACCGGCAGTGGAACTGAAAAAAGTTTAAGTGTCACAAAACATGGTTTCGTCTTCTGAGCCCAGCGTAAACCAAACCCTAGACTTGAGATCTATAAAGCATTTCAGGATCGCTTGACTTTTCTAAATCGACATATGATAGTTTAGATTAGCTGGAATTTTTCGATTTTGAGAAATTTACTGTGAATATAAAACTGCCGGCCATTTAGTGTTTTGAAAACCTTGACCGGTTACCGGCCATATAACCACAGCGTATTTTATTGGACACAAGCATCAGTGAAATTCGATTTTTTTCCTTCCCATACTCTCTGTGTACGATCCTGTATCAAACAGACATCTTTAATACTGACAATCCTTATTACGGTTTTGGAAGCTATCTTGACAGGTGAGAAATTATGGTTTTTAGATGAGAATCTAATGTCGAATAATTTTCGTAAAGCGGCTGTTCTAAGTCCAATCCCGAAAACGCATTCACTCTGGTCATTCTCATGGCCTTTAAAGTAACCTTATCTTAACTTTGCAAATTTAAAAGCCTTACTGATATACGTAATTTCCTACTTGTCAAGCTAAATCACTTGATAAGATCAATGAATGAAAATATTGAAATGAACCGATTTCCGACAGCGTGACCCAGTTAAAAAAGAAAAACGTAAAACTTTCTTATACAAGCGCATGAGTATAGGCTACCAGTGTAGCCTCTTGTTAACTGACAATTGGCCGAAAAAAAATAGTAGTTAACTGACAATTGGGTACCCCCATTAGCACCCTCATTTAGCAGTGCTAGATTAATTTGTCGTGTGTTTGGCCTTGTTTACAAAATGGTAAAGTAAGCTCACTGTAGCTGTCGAGAAAAAGCTGCGCCGGGTTTACAGCTCTTTACAGGCAAATTCACCGCGAGAAACAACTTCAAGCATCACGCTTCAGTGAATGTTCTGACACCTATAGAACGAATTTGAGTTCTGGTCATTTCACGAACAAAAATCTAGAACCGGAAAGGAGGAAAGAGTTACGCGGTTAACATCGGAACGGATAGATTGCCGTCCAAAATGGTGGCGCTGTTCAGATGTGTGTTACTTTTCCTTTATACCCTCTTAAAGTTTGATGTTCCCAATGTTTACGTATTTTTCTACGAAAGAGACGATAACTTAATTTGTAATAGGAACGAAATTAAACAAGAGTGACAGGAGCAAAAGTTTCATTTGATTCAACAATATAAATTGATAAATTGAGACAATTAGCCACAGCTTGAATGATAATCGCATCAGCCCATGTTCCTTGACATGACATATTATTCAAATATTCTTGCCAAGAGTGTTCAGTATTACTCTCTATAAACTGTTCTGGGTTATATACTAAATATTCAATGCCAAGACTACGTATATAAAAATGGTTCGTAGCATCGCCATACAATTGATGTGATACGGCACGAAAAAAACAATCGCCACCTCCTCCAACATCAAGAGCAATTCTATTTAATTCAGATAACCTACTTTCTAGTAGCAAAACTGAATCTATAGCACCTGAACCATTACAAGCAACCATTACAAACAATTGATAATTTTGTTTAACGAAATAATAGATTTAAATATATTTTTTCTTGCTTTAAGTGTGCTATATTCTTTGCTAATAGAGCTACGTTGAGCGCTCGAAGGCAACTCTCTTGTGTCAGGATTTCAATGCAATCAAGCTACGTTGAGCACTCTAAGGTAACTCTCTTGTCCGCTTTAGGATTTCAATGTTATCAGTACGACACGCAATTGATATTCGTCTTCTTTTTATAGACTTTATACGCCAAGAACGTTTTCTCTCTCTTACTTGCCACTCAAACAATACATTGTCTTTTTGTCAAATAGAGACAAAATCTCTCTTAAAAAAATAAACACGCTGAAATCGCTTATAAAATGCTTCTTAAAATGCTTCCTTGATAACTTTTATAAACAAAATCAGGAACATTTTTACGTCTTTTGCGTACTGTTGCATAATCAAACTGTAATAGCAATGATTAATTGTTTTAAAATAGCACAAAACCGAAATCCACACTCTTGCATAATCAAACCGAAACATTTTTAGTTAGCTGAATAAGCAAAATCTACCCTCTCTTGCATACTATTGCATAATCATGACACCTAAATATTTAATAACTATTGGAACAGCAGACAAAGATTACAACTCAAAAAGCGAACAAAAATACAGCGTGAGATTTCTCAGCTTCGTCGAGCGCGAAAAGTTGACTCGTTTAACTTTAAGCGAGTTGACTTTAAACGAATCGTAAAATTAACTCTTTTCACGAGATTTCACTTTGACATTCGTTAAGCGACATAAAAAATCGTTCCTCGCTGTTCATCATACCGGGTAGACAACGTATAGCAGAACCCCGGAGGAGGACTCGCATATGTGGTTGGGTGGGGGTGCTCGTCGTATCTTTTAGGGGTTAAAATTAGGGGATCTAGGTATCTTTTAGAATATATGATTAAAAAAAAAACTCATTTTCCCAGAAAATGGTATCTTTTAGTGTGTTCAGGGTTTCACTTTTTTTCCTGACGAGCACCTCCGCTTGACGACTTATAGGAGTCCCCCCCCCCCCCCCCACCCCCCTCCAGGAGCAGAATATTCTTACCAATTTTTCTTTTCACGATATTTCCGGTTGTCACTCGCTAAGCGACTTCATGAAAAGGCAGAGCAAAATAGCATGTTCTTTTTGAGCGCAGCTATCAAATGTACTGAATAGGACAGCCTCTGACTCAGTTAAACTTCCCATATGACTAAGAAAAAAATTGCCGGATTGACCCCTTTCATAAAATAGAAGTCCGTATATAAAGGTGAATATTTTAAGTTCGTTTACCTACAGATTGCAACTAATTTGATTGAACCTGCACTTGGCACCGGTAGCATAGTATTGGCTGACCCGTGTACTTTCGCTTTTGTGCTATTTTAAAACAATTAATAATTGCTATTACAGTTTCATTATGTAACAGTACGCAAAAGACGCAAAAATTTAAGCCATTGAAGGCTTGCCGCAATTCCATTCAACCGTCATCATTATAAGCCAAAAAATCAACACAACTATGACATGTTTACCATACTATTGCACAATCAAACCGCTTGGCCAATCATAATGCAGAACGTAGCTAATACAGGAAATCGCCTGCTGCTGCTCTCTGAGTTGACCTCTGATACGCTTGGTTAATTGCACGCTTACTTGTAACTCTAAAGTTTTCTTTCCACCAGTGATCGAGTGCATTGTTATTTAGAAGTTGCTGAAACCAATTCTGTGGTCGTGGAAATACCCAAGCCCTCCTTGGCGGCGAGCAAGTTCGTGGCGAGCTCCTAAATGTAAATAAAACGCCGACAAACCTTGAAGATAGCGTAGTTGAAGGCGTCTTCTTCGGTGTCTTCTCGCAAAAAAAAAACTGCCGGATTGTTATATTTATCGAATGATAAGCAGGAGATTGACTGAAATTAAACTTACAAGATCTCGATTCGTGTCATCCATGTCGATCTGTACGTTTTCGCGCGTAAACTGCAGTGTCAGTGAACTCATATCTTATTATATTTTACCCTGGGGAGTCTTTTACTGTGTAACCGCATCCCCAAGAGTAAGATGAAACCTGAGATAAACCGAACCCAAGCCATTAACCCTTGGGAAGGCCCCAAACCCAAGGTGTGTGTAACCACAACTCAATAGAAAAAAACGCAAAGTTCATGCTATTTTGCTCTGCCATACCGCTCATATTAACACACAAACTTTCCTGTCCCATTTAACTTTCTTATAACCTCTCCATTAGTAAAATACACCGTGAAATTCTCAAACTACGTTTCCCAAGAAAACGCATTTAAACTATTTTTACCCTTTTAAAGTAGCTATAATGGCTTTACGACAAATGATTGAAACTGATAGGTAACGTGAGATATCGAAATTTAACAAGGACTAATACCTTTGCGGTAACGTAATGTGAGATATGACAAGTTCATCATAAGTTCTGACATCCCAATACCCTAGGGAAATTAACAATAGGTCCGGGGGTGCTCCCCAAACATTTTAGTGGCAGTATGTGACGCCCTTCTTGAAATCCTAACCGCTTTAACCAACCATATCCTCAATGCCCTAATATAGCTTCTATAAAGAACGAACAAGAAACCCCCCCGGACAAAAGTCCACAAAATTTTGTTAACAGCTTTTGTCCCTTTTTAGTACTCGACTCCGAAATCTCGCTTAATGCGCAAGCGCATTAACGAGATAAAAAGCTACTAAATGACCCAAAATTCTTTCCGGCGCGTTGACGGCGTCGGCTTGCAGAAGACGTGACTCAAACAACTTTGTAGTTCTCAGCCTGTAGCGTGTTTACTGGAAGCTCTAACTTGTGCAGAATTTACACTGCTTCAGTGCTACAAGATGATAGACTCTTTGGTAGATAACTATTTGCTGAAGCGAAAAAATCTCGCCTCTCAACTGCGACGTGATTCAAATACATACACGAGCGACCCGAATCGACCTTTTTGCAATTCTTTACCTCTCGTTAATCACGGTGATAAAATATAACGACGGTACGTCACGCGCGGCCGCATGCGGTATGGTTCTTGGCAAATCAAGGTAAAAAAAAAAAACAAGACGGCACAGAACGAGCGGCGGGATGCATTTTGGCCATTTTAAGATTTCCTTCTTGTACAGAAATTTAAAAAAATATATATATTTTGCTGCCTTCGAGTTGTTAATAGCTAAAAGTGTTTGATAATTGATGTAGCAAAAGTTGTAACTGACAAGTAGATAGTTTTACTTTCCCTCTTTTTCCTATTCTGTCGCGAAACAAACACAATAAAATGATAAATGAGCTAGACCTGCCATGATATGATTTTTATTTATCACTTTACACTGTGGCTTCTCTTTTAACTCTGTGGCTTCCCTCCAATACACAATGGAAAGAATTAATTAAACAGTTGACAAAGGAACCTTTTGCGAACCTAAACTTTAACTTACATCGTATGCCTTAAGACCCTCTTTGACAAATGACATATCCTTGGCATGCATTGTGAACTCGACTCTTATTTTATGTGATTTGGCTGTTCTTCCCGTATCTCCTCGGCTCCACTTGGAATCTTCTAACACGATGCTAAAGAAAAAGAAAAAAAGGAAGCACAATTAATGCCTAAAATCCCAGAAATTAATGCCTTAATTATCCCAGATATTCAATCCTCAACTACTTGGAAAAATCTACAGAAAACTGAGCTTACCACGTGGCGTCCCAGGCTTTGCTGTTGTCCATTAGAGATGCAAGCTGGCTTGCGACTTTGGCGTTAAGAGTGGCTCTGACTTGGCCATGTTGTTTGATCTCGATACACTTTGTGTCCTTTATGTTGGATGAATTTCTCTCCACTTTGTAAGTCTTTCCTGTGACCAGGTCTTTTCCGGAGCCATAATAACACATGCCGACGGCTCTAACGCGTTCGCCCGGACTTGCGTTTGTCTTTTCCTTAAATCCTATCCGAAAGCAGTCAGATGTAGTCGACATTTTATGTGTCTTTGGTCCTCAGTAAATTTTAGCTAACCGTAACCTCAATACTTTATCAGGAAGGAAACACTGTCGAGATTTAACACAACGGATGAAATTTTGTAAACCAGCGCCGTGCCTTCAAGTAATATTTATTTTTAAGAGTATGTTTAATATTAACTTCGTGAACGACCCCTTTTGTGGCTGTAATTTATCTTCAATGAATCTCGACAGTCGTTTAAAATTTTAAGATGGTCAAACTATTATTTTTCTAAGGATAATTATTATTCACGAAAATTATTATTTGCTTTAAATTTATTACTTTTGGCTTGTCGCGCAATCTTTCCTCTTTCCTCGTTGGGGTGGGAAGATTGCGTGACGCGCCAAAATATTAATTACACGTACTTGGCAGTGCCTGCTCGTTAAGGCGCTAAAAATTCTCAACATAAGAATACTAGTGTAGTTTCAATTTGACGGATTATGAATTCTGCGGGATATAACCAACTGAAGTTTTGTGTATTGTGGGAACATTTATACTGTACCACAATTTGACAGTTCGAGACCTCATTGTTCATAGCACAGGTCACACCTCTTTGCGAGCGTACTGTATTGAGTAGCATAAATGGGAGATCACATTATTGGTAATAACAATAGAATAGCGGAGTGCGTTCGAGCAGAAGTTCATAAGGTGGTTTGAGTCAATTTTGCGTGCCTTTAATACACCCGCTTTACACGATTGACCTCCACAATTTGCCTGGCTTTTGTCAAAATCACACGATAGAGTGGCGCAGTAGCCGCATAGCCGATAGATTTTCTTTTACCGCCGAGATAAAACACCTCTTTATTTTCTGACCACTGGCTGCGGTCATGTTGCCTAATGACTGCTGAGCGGTATAATGGGTGATCATGGCGCGCTTTGTTTAAGTCACCGAAACAGCACGGCCATTAGTCATCGAAGGCGAGAAGCTTGACAACAAAACGACAAATTCCTGTTTGATGAATTCATCAGACTTCGCATAAACTTTTCTATTGTAAGACTTAGGTAAACCATTTTCAACAGCATTATAACTATATTGAAAGGGGAGTGAGTAAAATTTAATTTGCCAACAGCAAGGTAACCGTACAAATCAAAGCGGCAGTGAAGGTCCACGTGTGTGTACACGCAATCGAGGTCGATAAAATAAAAGCGAGGTAGTTTGCTTCCGCCAAAAATTTCCCCAATGCAAATATGGCTCCCAGAGGAATCTTTTGTCAACAAAATTAAATTACTTAAACTTAAAAATCAAGTCAAAGAAAATCAGTGTACAGTTGAACCTCGATTATCCGAACTCGGTGGGACTTGGGTAATAAGAAATCTTTCAGATTTTATAACCGCGGGGTGTTTACACTGTTTTCTCACTTGGTTAAAAAGTGTCACGAGAGACACGTGAGATATGCGATACGATACGCGAGAAATTAAGTCGGACTCTCATAATCGACCTCCAGGGTCATTTCCCTGGCAAACTGGGAAGATTGCGTTTATTTCAAAAGGTCTATTGATAGCTTTCAGCAAGCAACTTAATTTCTCGCTTGGCCCAGCCACTTAGCTCGATTAGCTTTAGCTATTTCTAAGTGACTGTACTCTTTTCTTCACTGTTATATATTTTCCTATTGCATGTATTTATTTCTGTTGTAAATTTTTCTGGGCACGAAATAAAAGACTGTTGTTGTTGTAGCAAGCTAGCGTAGTTGAGAGGTTTAAACTCGCATAGACATCTTGAACATTGAAATTCTATAATTTCCAGAGGTGAATATAAGGATTTGACCAGTTGAGAATGATTTAGTAAAAACATTACCAAAGTAATCACACGAAAGACAGACATATCTGAAGCTTGCGTGACAGTCGCCACGTGAGATATGCGATACGATACGCGAGAAATTAAGTTGGACTCTCATCATCGACCTCCAGGGTCAAATTGCCTGACAACCACGAAGTGCGTTTACAGCGTTTATTTCAAAACGTCTGTTGATAGCGTTCAGCAAGCAAGTGTAGTTGAGAGATATAAACTCGCATAGACATCTTTAACATTGAAACTCTGCTTCCTTGGTCAGTGATTCCTTCCCCTTCCAATAAACCAATGTTGAAATCCAATCCAATCCAATAAACCCTTCCTACGATCAGTCCAATGTATTGTGTACCGGCTGGTGTATATCTGTACGGTGCAACATGAAAATTATTAATCGTGGCGCGATCCGAAGCCCAGCCAGTTTTTGAACCGCGCCCTGGGGCTCATGCCCCTCGCGGTTGAATAGTCCGGATTTAATAAGATAGTAAACTAATGTAAACAAAAGAAATAACTGGCGCTTTCCATTCGACCAAAAATTCCGAAAAGTTTTGGAACAGAAGCGAATGGTACAGTAATTTCCCGAGTAAAGTTTCCAGAATATCCGAGAAGTGTTGACGCACCTAAAATAAGGAGAGTTTACCACGATGAAAAAGTCACCAAAACACGGGAACAAACGCTGAAAGTTCACACCTCTAGTGACAAACTTGCACTTTAATTTAAGCCTTGCATGCGGAGAAAACACACGTGTATGTTTTTCATACTTCTTGGTACAATTTTGGAATAAACATCTGACACTCCCTGCTACGGCCTTGATAAAACATCGTTTTCGCCTCGAACTTTGCTGCTTAGTTACCTGGCTAATTTAGTCACATGTTCAGCACCTGTAGCTTGGTTACCAAGTTACTCAAGTGCGTTTGTTTATCGAGTCGTTTTCACTTCTTTGGTGTTTTAGTTGTCTTTTAAAGCTGATTTAATAACTCACAGCAATTAAAAAGGTTTGTTTGAAAATGATATGTTTCATTTTATAAACCTGTTTGGTGTTAAAAAATAAATGCGCTGTTTTAAACACACTTTATAATTTCTTAATTTTTTTCCTCTTAAAGTTTTTAAGATCAAAGATCATTAATGTTTATGAAAAAAAAACAGGACCAGAGAAAAAGTCCGGATAATCGAAAAGTCCGGATAATCGGTGTCCGGATAATCGAGGTTCGACTGTATAAAAGTTAAAGGCAGGATCTACACGAATTTGGAGGCGTTGTTTCAGCTCGTTGAGTAGTAGAGAGGTCTTGTCTCAGTATAAATATGGGCAAAGGACGCATTCTACGTCAAGGCTACTTCAATCATGTCAATCATTTAGTTCGTCTTAATAATCGGACTAAATGATTTCGTTTTATATTTTCATTCCGAGTTGAAGCAGGACAAATCCAATGTGCGTATAAATTATATCTCACTTTATTAAGATGTTCCATTTCACAGGTTTAAATTGCTTGGTCGATGTCTACGATAACGCAGACGGACCTGTTTGCAACAAGACTCTGACAAAGTGACCCTTGGCAGGCTTCAAGGACTAGTGGTGAACGGTTTAGCTGGGTCTAGAGCTCTCTGAGTGTTGCTATTTTTAATTCCAACCTCTTACTCAAAATATTGTTGGTTGGTTTCTGTCACGATCGCTTTAGTTATGGACAACTAACGATAACTTTTGCTGCGAATCCTTGCGGCTTCTGTCGTGAGTCTTTTGCGGTGATCGCCTCCGTTACGAACAACTGCATGATAATTGCTTTTGCTGTGAATTTTTGCGTGAGTCTTTTGCGGTGATCGCCTCAGTAACGAACAACTGACGATTGCTTTTGCTGCGAATCCTTGCGGCTTCTGTCGTGAGTCTTTTGTGGTGATCGCCTGACGAACAACTGACGATTGCTTTTGCTGCGAATCCTTGCGGCTTCTGTCGTGAGTCTTTTGTGGTGATCGCCTGACGAACAACTGACGATTGCTTTTGCTGTGAATCCTTGCGGCTTCTGTCGTGAGTCTTTTGTGGTGATCGCTTGACGAACAACTGAAGATTGCTTTTGCTGTGAATCCTTGCGGCTTCTGTCGTGAGTCTTTTGCGGTGATCGCCTCCGTTACCGGAACAACTGCATGATAATTGCTTTTGCTGTGAATTTTTGCGTGAGTCTTTTGCGGTGATCGCCTCAGTAACGAACAACTGACGATTGCTTTTGCTGCGAATCCTTGCGGCTTCTGTCGTGAGTCTTTTGTGGCGATCGCCTGACGGACAACTGACGATTGCTTTTGCTGCGAATCCTTGCGGCTTCTGTCGTGAGTCTTTTGTGGTGATCGATTGACGAACAACTGACGATTGCTTTTGCTGTGAATCCTTGCGGCTTCTGTCGTGAGTCTTTTGTGGTGATCGCCTGACGAAAAACTGACGATTGCTTTTGCTGTGAATCCTTGCGGCTTCTGTCGTGAGTCTTTTGTGGTGATCGCCTGACGAACAACTGACGATTGCTTTTGCTGTGAATCCTTGCGGCTTCTGTCGTGAGTCTTTTGTGGTGATCGCCTGACGAACAACTGACGATTGCTTTTGCTGTGAATCCTTGCGGCTTCTGTCGTGAGTCTTTTGTGGTGATCGCCTGACGAACAACTGACGAACAACTGACGATTGCTTTTGCTGTGAATCCTTGCGGCTTCTGTCGTGAGTCTTTTGTGGTGATCGCCTGACGAACAACTGGCAATTGCTTTTGCTACAAATGCTGGCGGCTTCTGTGGTGAGTCTTTTGTGGTGATCGCCTCAGTAACGAACAAATGACAATGGCTTTTTATGCGAATCCTTGTGGCTTCTGTATTGAATCTTTTGCGGGGACTTGCTGTTTCGCCAACGAGATGTTTATACTGACAAAAGTAACTGACATTTGTTTGTTTCGTATGTTTATTTGACAACAAAAAATGGCAGACACTGGCCAGCCAAAGCCTAGTGACGGTTTTGTAGACAAGTGAGTCAGAATTATACTTATTGCTTAACAAGGGAAGAGAAAATACTGTAATAATAATAATAATAATAATAATAATAATAATAATATTAATAATAATAATTATAATTTTTTTTAAAAAACATAATAATTTTATTGACAATTAAAATAACTATTTACAATACATTAAAATTCTAATACGATAAGATTTTTAAAAAAAGAGAAAAGCCTTCAAAAATTAGATTCTTCAAAATGAATTGTATCCTATAACATTGTTTCAGAAAATTAATTTCTATTTTTATCTTTTGTAATTAAGATATTTTTAAATTGTGAATAAAGTTTTTATTGTTTTTATAATAATAATAATAATAATAATAAAAATAAAAATAATAATAATAATAATAATAATAATAATAATAATAACTTTATTCAGGTGTCAAATGTAAAAATAGTAGTAATAAAACCACTAAGTAAGGACACAACAAAATAACTTAAATAAACTAATAAATAGCTAAATATTAATCTAAAACTTAAAAAAAAAATTTAAAGAACTTTCCAAGGTATATGTTGATTAATGTACATTTTTAAATTGTGAAGCATTTGTCATCGTCATCATCGTCATTATTATTATTATTATTATTATTATTATTATTATTATTAAGTAAATATTATGCCATAGCGGAAGTCGTTGACTATCATCTATAAGTTGTCACTAGGCTGTGCATTGATGTCAAGTGTACGAATATTGCATCAAAGCCTTTCTTTACTTTTTGATTACAGAGGAGCCGGAAAAAACATCGACGGCAAGCAGATATTTAAGGTAAGTTGCTATTTCATACGTTAATTCTTGCACGAACACTGACACACTATAAACATGTGCCCAAGTTATTGGCCAGCAAATAAGGAGAAGATATATTTACCTCACAGTCAAAAGGACCATCCCAAAGAGGACACCAATTTTATTTGATTGACGATGCTCATTTTGTTTTCGTTAATATGTTTTATCCATTAGTCCTGTACTTTACCAACAACATTAATGTGTCGCAAGGCTTCTCTTTTATGCACTAACGTATAGTAATTGCTGTCTTAGATGGGAGACGTAGAACGATGGATAGCGGAAAGGTTAATACCAACAGAAAAGGATGGCAACACCATACTAAAAGAGAAACTTTGGGAAAGCTTCTCATCTTACATGAATCTGGACAAGAAGGTGGGCAGAGACTCTTTTTTTTCTTTTCTTGGTAATGCACTTTTAAACGTAAGTTATCACAACGTGACGCCTGTTTGGAAGGGGAAGCGACGCTTAGGCTACAAGGGGCTCGCTTATAAGGCTATCGACACTTCGTACCAGTCACATACGCCAACTTCCGCAAGGTCCGCGAAAAGTCAGCTGGGAACACTGGATGTGACGGTGGTTCAGACGTGGATGGAGAAATCCTACTGCGAGGGAGAGGAAGACGACAAAATTGCCAAGGACGAGATTTGGTGCAACTTTCGGACTGAGCATCGGACAAATGACGACAAAAGGCCAACTTTTTTCGCCCTACTAGGAAAGTACGTCTTTGGCCAACCTCCATTTTTACAAGTCAAAGCCCTAAAAAAAGACGGGAAAAGTTCAATGTACCAAAAGCTGCGAAAAAGGTCCTTTGAAAACCGAGCACATTCGGAGACAGCTGAGTCAAACGGCGAGAAGGTCGGTGTCGACGATCAAACTACGCCAGCAGTTGACAATATAGATGAAGAAAAAACAGTCGCAGAGATATGGGGTGAGGATTATAGTTCTGATTCATCAGATGAAGACCATGGCCCACAAATACATCCTTCTAAAAAGAGAAGGCAGGTTCTTTCTGAAGATGAAGACATTTCGGACGAGGACGACAGGCATGATTGTCTTGCTGATGTTGGAACGGATCCATTTGAGATCGAAATAACCGGGGATGAAAATGTTGATGACACAAAGGAAGGATGTGGAAGTGTACAAACCAGATGCAGTGAATCCTTAGAGGAATCTGAAGCAGACCGTCTCTTCAAGAAGTACCACAAACGCATGGATTCATTAATGGCATCCCATCTTCCCGGTAAGCCGTCGTCATTCCAAGCCTACCTGACTTCAGTGTTCCCGGATCCCTCAGACTTCGTTGTGGAGAGAGCGGAGATACATTCCTCAACGGCTAAAGCGTCGACTTACAAAGATCGTCGCACTAGAGCTTTTCTAGCGGTTACCTTTCCTCCTTTAAGGGTTGGAAGCTTTGCTGGCGAGGTTACCAGTTTATCGGTTAAAGGTGATAATTTTCCACAGTTCACTCATGCGACTAAGGGAAATTTTAAATGTGCCATCTGTATCCCATATTTACAGTGGGCAATTCGAAATAACCAGCCGCATTCAGTCGCGCGATCAAGGAAAGCAACCACTGAAGCAATCCTTAGAGGCACTGCAGAGCTGGAATTTTCTGGTCTGGTGCAAGTAAAAGACCACAGCGCATCCAAGTGCCACCTCGAAGCTTGTCAGTTTTGGAAAAGGGACAAAGAACCAACCGCAAAGCCCTTGACCACAAAGGAAGTTGTCAAGAAAAGGAGGACTATGGACCACTACTTGGTGCAGCCATCGAAGCCTTTAAACTGCTAACGACCTCAGAGACCCAACTTCAAAGCTCACGAAAAGAGAAGGTGAGGTGTTACTACCTCTGGGACTCTGAGGTCGTTGATGAATTTGCCACCGACTTACAAATACGTAGAACGACGCCAAAGAAACTTTTTCAGGAACGGCTGAAGAATGGAGTAATACGATGTCATAAAGATTACCCCGATCACGCTGAATGTTCGAATTACAAAGAGTGGAAAGGAAAGCACGTTGTGGAAGCGGCGGATCTCAAACAAGAGGCCGAGTCCAAAGCAAGATCCATGTTCATTGGAGTTTCCAAAGATGTGGTGATTCACGGCAAGGTTGTGCACATACGAGGAGGCATTAAAAGCCTACAGCCACCTTGTCAAGAGGAAGCACTTTCCTATGGCGAACATCCATTTACATGTGAAAACTGTTTTCGACAGCGGCGCGAGCTAAAAGATATCATCCAACATCGAAAATCGGGAAGCCTTTCTGACACAACCAACCGACTTGGGCTTTCTGGATTTAATAAACGCTACGCCAAGAGGGGTGAGGCCGTTGACGCGTTGGAAATCGAGACTCGGAAGCGCAAACAGTCAGAAGAAAAAATGAAGCAGCTGGTCAAAACAACGTTGACTCCGAAAGATTGGGAGGATAATTTACATGCTGCATGCCTAAACGGAGAAGATCAGAGGCTCGTTATTAATCTTGTTCGTTTGCTTAGAATGGGTGTATCGGAACGCAGTCCTATGCAGATACTGGTCATCCGAAATTTGGTGTCCAAGCTTCAGAGAGCCAACAATCACCATTATGTCGATTTGGTGAAGGATATCAGCGGTCTCTTTAAAAACGAACTCGGTCCAACCAATTATTATCTTTTAGCCGACATATTTGGACTCGCCAAGGAAACAACAGCTGCAAAGCATTCCTCCCAGATCAGAATTGATCCTGGATTAGACAGGGCGGCGCTGGATACGGCAGCAGAAACCTTTAAAGGTCTTCCCGTCAATGAGAGCAGTGATGGTGCTAGGTGCCTTCGCTTCCTTGAACCACGAAAACTACAAAACGAAGAGGTCGTCTTAGTTGGGCAAGTCTGGAATCCAGATGTCAGTACATGGCACGAACAACACATCCCAGTTCCAAGAAAAGACAACAAATCGAAGGATCCAGATGATTTTACTGCACTAAAGAGACTAACGGATGACCTAATCAGGAATGACCAATTGGCAAAAAGCGTTTCAGTTCACAACCTCACTGCTTTGGCGTCAATGTCCACGCCAACGATCATAAATTGCATGTGGCCGAACCCTGATCGTGGCTACCGAGCTAAACACCTTCTGGAATACTGGGCAGCTCTCAGAAGACGTTGTTATCATGATGACTCGGGGAAAATACGTAAAACGCCAATTAATTTAATAGGCTACTCTACAGATTCCGCAGGTTTTTCCTTGGCAGCAGCAATTCAGTTGATGACGCCAACAGCCGAAGAGATTGATGAAGGGATCCAGTATTTAGCTCTTGGTATAGATGACGAAGAGTTTGCGTCTCCGTACTACTGGTACCTCCCAGCGATAGCGTACTTGGACTACGACCACGAACAGAGGCTGTTCCTAAAAAACTTGAAGTACCGGACACGTGAGTTAACCTTCTGGCAAGACGATGGAAAGTCAACGCTGATTGCAACCATAAGGCACCTCCAAGATCTCAAACATAAATGCCAAGAGTTGGGCTTGGATTGTGGATTTAACACATCTGATCTGCTATTGGTTTATTTCTTTGACCAGAACTCAGATGCCTGCGAAAGATTGTTTACGATTCGTATCGCCGACCTCCTCGACGAGCATGTCCCTGGTTCTAACGGCACAAGTCTTTACATAAGGGCTGTTTATTATCTAATACAGCCTTTCAGGGTACCTGATTTTGGCTCGCCTGCGGATGTGCAGAAATCGGTCACCTGTGCCATTACTGTGTTTCGTTTGTGGAGGAAAGTCCTCGAATTGCGAAAGATGTCTCTCCATTCGAAACCTGGTGCCAAAACCGATCCGGCTAAACGAGGGAAATTCATAACGTATGGATGTCACAGGACAGCCGAGATCCTCTTTGCGGCTGCCACAATCCATCAACTGGCAATGTTTCTGCATTTCAAGGACCTTGGTCCCGGTTGGGCTTCGCCATACTGTTCTGGAACAAAAACAACCGAAAGAATTATAGGTGAAATGCAAGGAAAAACAACAGAAATTCAAAACCTCGACTCCCAGCCCACATTTGGAAATATGCTAGAGAGGTGTTCCAAGGTGCAATTCAACCTAAATGCAAAGAAACGATTGGCCTCCGCTGGAGCCAACGTCAAGGCTTCGAGTAAAAGAAAGAACATGGCTTTTGCATTCAAGGAGAAGAAATACATCAGCGACTACGAGTACCCAAAGGATTACCGAACCTTTAGAGCAGCACAGATTAGGGCTCACGAGGAAGGAGTCAAAGAAGGGCAGAGGCTTTTTGCAAAATACTTGCCAAAAGAATGTGTTCAACTCTTAAAGAAAGCTGGGAACTGGCACATGCCGTATAAGTTCGCTAAACCAACTGGATACAAAGTCGTCGATGGTCCTCTTCCCAAGGATTTCGACAGGTTGACCAGTTCGTTCACATACACCTCTTTAGAAGATCTAGAATCTCAATGCCAAGACAAAAGCGATGAAGATGAAATGAACGTAAATGATGACGAGGATAAGATGGCTGACAATGTAGATGACTGCGAAGATCATGGTGGTGAAGACGAAACAAACACAGATGAAAAAATGGGAGATACTGAACAAGGCGGACGTAAGTGGAAGGTTAGCAGATACAGTAATGGAAATTTGAGCTACATTCACATAAAGCAGGCCTTAAAACTCCTATTACCAAGGGAGTATATTTCCCGCAGTCGCCAGAGAAGGCACTGGGCGTCAAAATATCTTCCAGGGAAAGAACCTGTCAACCAGAAACATGACATTATTAAATACTGCGACATTGCACTAAGAGTCACCCAAGACGGGCAGAGCAAATACCGGATTGGACGCGTAGAAGCGATTGAATCCACAAAGGATGGTTCTGAAGTAACAAGCTTCCAACTGAAAAGCAAGACCTCTGTACGAATTCGATGTTCGTTGTATGCTCGAGATGAAAATGATGTCTATTGCGTCTCTGAAAATGTCCTTCTTACGAACTGGAAGTCCCAGTCTAGTATTATTGGAAATGTAGATCTACAGCCTGTACCCGGTAAACGTGGCATGTACACCCTTCACCCAACATCTAAGGAAACTCTCATATCACTCGGAATTTATCCTTACGACGTCAGTGTACCACATTCAGTTGATGAAGATGACTCACTCGGGTGTGCTAGCTCTGGATTGGAAGAAGAATTTTTCGAGGTAGAGGAGGTACTTGGAAGGCGACTTTCAAAAGATGGACTTTGTTATGAGTACAAAGTCCGGTTTAAAGGCTATGGACCAGAAGATGACATGTGGCTCCCTGCATCCTTTTTTAACAGACCTATTCAATTTGAGTCAACATCCAAGTCTGGAAGAAAAAGAAAACACACAGTCGACCCCGAAAATGTTATAGAGAGCAGTAAGAAAAGAAGACGCTCCAAGAATGACCACAGCAAGCCAAAAGCGTCTGTATCCAGCAAGGGAATGAAAAGTGCAAAGGGAGTGCAAAACAAAAGCAAGTCAACGAAATCAATGGCACCAGAGAAGCAACGAATGTCTGCCTCATCGAACAACACTCGGGTGTCGCTTACAAATCGAAATAAGTCAAGGCTGTGCAAAGACAAGGGAAAGATGTTCCGATCATCTCTCGACACGACTTCAAGCCTAGTCACAGATGACGACGCCAGTGACAAGAAACTTAAGTCTACTGCTAGAGAAAATGATACCAAACACGGCAACACCGATCGTACAAAGCGGGGCAAAGAGACGACAGAATCTCAACGTAAGGCTGGAGATTTTTCTGAACGTCTCTTTTGCAAAGAAAATACTTCGAATGAAAGTAGCCAAGCACCACCCGTTATTAAGACGCCAAATGTAAGCAACGACTCTTCGCATTTACCGAAAGCCGTCAATTCTAGCGTAATCACCGTGGACGATGTTTTGGAGAATAAAGACGTGACATCGAGAAGTGACATCTTGACGGATGTGCTACGTAGCAACGACAATTTTTGCAGTCCGAGGCGATTGCTAAGTAAAGCAATTTACCCTGAGGTGGATAGAAATTTAACAACGTATAAAATAGTCACCAGTGGAGTAGAAGTAACAAACCCCATCACAGTAACCAGTCTACCACCACAATCTGTGCTTTCAGAGATCGAAAAAGAGTTTAATAAGAGAAAAAGCTCAGACGTCGCCTTTCAGTTCCCGTGTTACGGAATCTTTGATAGAGAAGGAATAAGAGTCTTGAGGAGGTTTCATTTGATGAAAAGCTTGGAGAAACAAGTCCAGTTCGAAGAAACCTGGTTAAAGAAGGCCTTCAAGAATATGAAATACCAACAGGAAGTTACTGAAGCCCTTCTGGACAGGTGGAACAAAGATGGCAGATTTCTTGCATGTCATGGAAATTACCAGATAACGTCGCAAACTTTATCGTTGTTGACTGGCGAGAGGTATTTATCTGACGAAATTATCAACTTTTTAATCCAGAAATACTGCGACAGAGCAAACGAAACACCGGAGCAAAATGGCTTGCAAATACTGCTTCCATCATTTCTTTCTACTGGTATGGTTTTAAGGAACGTCGTTCAAAGATTGTGCTTGCTTTATGAAATGGGAAGAGTGAAACACATGTTTTTACCTGTGCACATGAACGAATCACACTGGGGATTAGCAGTGTTTTCTGTATCGGATAAAACTGTCTTCTTTGACGATGGCTACCATTGCCCAATACCAGAAGAACTGACTCGCAACTCAAAAGAAATTCTTAGGATCATTAACGAGACCACCAATAATGCAGTTTTTCACCCCTTCATGTGGAAAGGTGTCACCCGCTTCAAAGTTCCGATGCCCGATCAACCAAGACAGTGTGTTAAAGGGAAACATGGCTCCGGCAGTTGTGGAGTAGCAGTGATCTGCGCTGCGAGAGATTTTTGCAACGGCCTCTTCGACAACTTTAACTGGACTTACCAAGATGCTCCCCGTTTACGCGCAGAGCTGATGGTAGAGATTCTAGACCTAAATTGAATGAAGTGATCGCTCTATAGTCAGTCTCGTCTTAGTGGTTACGCATCATGTTCTTAGCTTGATCAGTCAAGAAACCGAAGTTAAAATTGTCTGGAGAAGACCAAATACGCAAACAATATTCACAGAGAGAAAGGAGCTAAGAAAATAAAAAAAATACTCGGGTGATGCCCTAACAAATGACACAAAAAGCATAAGCAGAGAACAACACCTACTGGATCTCGTCAGGGAAAAAAACATGAGCTAGGGTACCCAATCCCTGGGGAGTGCCCCACGAGATACAGCGTTGTTCTCCAAACTGTTTTGGTAACGCATCCCAAAATAATATTCAACGCAGTTGCAAATCTTCAAACCCAACCGTAACATCATCCAATCTCTTATCTGGCAATCAAAAAATAAAGACCATCCCTTTCACCTCCTCCACCCGTAAGTTTCAAGGCTCTAATTTGGTTCATCACTGAACAGTCAAAACCATCGTCTACTCCTCCTGTGCCTGTACCGTTCAAGGCTCTTAACTGAATCATCACTGAACAATCAAAGCCATCGTCTACTTCTCCTGTGCCTGTACCGTTCAAGGCTCTCAACTGAATCATCACTGAACAATCAAAACCATCGTCTACTCCTCCTGTGCCTGTACCGTTCAAGCCTCTCAACTGAATCATCACTGAAAAATCAAAACTATCGTCTACTTCTCCTATGCCTGAACCCTTCAAGCCCCTCAACTGAATCATCATTGAACAATCAAAATCATCGTCTTCTCTTCCTGTGCCTGTACCGTTCAAGCCCCTCAACTGAATCATCACTGAACAATCAAAACCATCGTCTACTCTTGCTGTGCCTGCACCGTTCAAGGCTCTCAACTGAATCGTCACTGAAAAATCAAAACCATCGTCTTCTCCTCCTGTGTCTGTAACGTTCAAGGCTCTCAACTGAATCATCACTGAACAATCAAAACAATCGTCTACTCCTCCTGTGTTTGTACTGTTCAAGCCTCTCAACTGAATCATCACTGAACAATCAAAAGTATCGTCTACTCCTCCTGTGTCTGTAACGTTCAAGCCTCTCAACTGAATCATCACTGAACAATCAAAACCATCGTCTACTCCTCCTGTGCCTGTACCTTTCAAGCCTCTCAACTGAATCATCACTGAACAATCAAAAGTATCGTCTACTCCTGCTGTGCCTGTACCGTTCCAGGCTGTCAACTGAATCATCACTGAACAATCAAAACCATCGTCTACTCCTCCTGTGCCTGTTCCGTTCAAGCCTCTCAACTGAATCATCGATGAACAATCAAAACCATCGTCTACTCCTCCTGTGTTTGTACTGTTCAAGCCTCTCAACTGAATCATCACTGTACAATCAAAACCATCGTCTACTTCTCCTGTACCTGTACCGCTCAAGGATCTCAACTGAATCATCACTGAACAATCAAAACCATCGTCTACTCCTCCTGTGCCTGTACCTTTCAAGCCTCTCAACTGAATCATCACTGACAATCAAAAGTATCGTCTACTCCTCCTGTGCCTGTACCGTTCAATGCTCTCAACTGAATCATCACTGAACAATCAAAACCATCGTCTACTCCTCCTGTGCCTGTACCTTTCAAGCCTCTCAAATGAATCATCACTGACAATCAAAAGTATCGTCTACTCCTCCTGTGCCTGTACCGTTCAAACCTCTCAACTGAATCATCACTGAACAATCAAAACCACCGTCTACTTCTCCTGTGCCTGTACCGTCAAGGCTCTCAACTGAATCATCACTGTACAATGAAAACCATCGTCTACTCCTCCTGTGTCTGTACCGTTCAAGGCTCTCAACTGAATCATCACTGAACAATCAAAACCATCGTCTACTCCTCCTGTGCTACCGTTCAAGGCTCTCAACTAATCATCACTGACAATGAAACCATCGTCTCCTCCTGTCTGTACCGTTCAAGCCTCAACTGAAACATCACTGAACAATCAAACCATCGTTTCTCTCTCTGTCAGTACCGTTCAAGCCTCAACTGAATCATCACTGAACAATCAAAACCATCGTCTACTTCTCCTGTGTTGTACCGTTCAAGCCTCAACTGAATCTCACTGAACAATCAAAACCATCGTCTACTCTCCTGTGTTTGTACTGTTCAAGCCTCTCAACTGAATCATCACTGAACAATCAAAATCGTCTACTCTCCTGTACCTGTACCGTTCAAGGATCTCAACTGAATCATCACTGAACAATCAAAATCGTCTACTCTCCTGTGCCTGTACCGTTCAAGCTCTTAACTGAATCATCACTGTACAATCAAAACCATCGTCTACTTCTCCTGTACCTGTACCGCTCAAGGATCTCAACTGAATCATCACTGAACAATCAAAACCATCGTCTACTCCTCCTGTGCCTGTACCGTTCAAGGCTCTCAACTGAATCATCACTGAACAATCAAAACCATCGTCTACTCCACCTGTGCCCGTACCGTTCAAGGCTCTCAACTGAATCATCACTGACAATCAAAACCATCGTCTACTCCTCCTGTGTCTGTACCGTTCAAGGCTCTCAACTAAATCACTGAACAATCAAATCGTTTCTCCTCCTCTGTACCGTTCAAGCCCTCAACTGAATCATCACTGAACAATCAAAACCATCGTCTACTTCTCCTGTGTCTGTACCGTTAAGGCTCTCAACTGAATCATCACTGAACAATCAAAACCATCGTCTACTCTCTGTGCCTGTACCGTTCAAGCTCTCAACTGAATCGTCACTGAAAAATCAAAACCATCGTCTTCTCCTCCTGTGCCTTACCTTCAAGCCTCTCAACTGAATCTCGATGAACAATCAAAACCATCGTCTACTTCTGTGTGCCCGACCGTTCAGGCTCTCAAGTGAATCTCACTGAACAATCAAAACCATCGTCTACTCCCTGTGTTTGTACTGTTCAAGCCTCTCAACTGAATCATCACTGACAATCAAAACCATCGTCTACTTCTCCTGTACCGGAACCGTTCAAGGCTCTCAACTGAATCATCACTGAACAATCAAAACCATCGTCTACTCCTCCTGTGCCTGTACCGCTCAAGCCTCTCAACTGAATCATCACTGAACAATCAAAACCATCGTCTACTCCTCCTGTGCCTGTACCGTCAAGGCTCTCAACTGAATCATCACTGAACAATCAAAACATCGTCTACTCCTCCTGTGCCTACCGTCAAGGCTCTCAACTGAATCATCACTGAACAATCAAAAGCATCGTCTACTCCTCCTGTGCCTGTACCGTCAAGGCTCTCAACTGAATCATCACTGAACAATCAAAAGATCGTCTTCTCCTCCTGTGCCTGTACCGTTCAAGCCTCTCAACTGAATCATCACTGAACAATCAAAACTACCGTTTACTCCTCCTGTGCCTGTACCGTTCAAGGCTCTCAACTGAATCATCGATGAACAATCAAAACCATCGTCTACTCCTGTGCCTGTACCGTTCAAGCTCTCAACTGAATCATCACTGAAAATCAAAACATCGTCTACTCTCATGTGCCTGTACCGTTCAAGCCTCTCAACTGAATCATCACTGAACAATCAAAACTACGTTACTCCTCCTGTGCCTGTAACCTTCAAGGCTCTCAACTGAATCATCACTGAACAATCAAAACCATCGTCTACTCCTCCTGTGCCGAACCGTTCAAGGCTCCAAGTGAATCTTCACTGAACAATCAAAACCATCGTTTACTCCTCCTGTGTTTGTACTGTTCAAGCCTCTCAACTGAATCATCACTGTACAATCAAAACCATCGTCTACTTCTCCTGTACCGGAACCGTTCAAGGCTCTCAACTGAATCATCACTGTAACAATCAGAACCATCGTCTACTCTCCGTACCGGAACCGTTCAAGGCTCTCAACTGAATCATCACTGAACAATCAAAACCATCGTCTACTCCTCCTGTGGCTGTACTGTTCAAGGCTCTCAACTGAATCTTCACTGAACAATCAAAACCATCGTCTACTCCTCCTGTGTTTGTACTGTTCAAGCCTCTCAATTGAATCATCACTGAATAATCAAAACCATCGTCTACTTCTCCTGTACCTGTACCTTTCAAGCCTCTCAACTGAATCGTCACTGAAAAATCAAAACAATCGTCTTCTCCTCCTTTGCCTGTACCTTTCAAGCCTCTCAACTGAATCATCGATGAACAATCAAAACCATCGTATAATTCTCGTGTGCCCGAAACCGTTCAAGGCTCTCAAGTGAATCATCACTGAACAATCAAAACCATCGTCTACTCCTCCTGTGTTTGTACTGTTCAAGCCTCTCAACTGAATCATCACTGTACAATCAAACTATCGTTTACTCTTCCTGTGCCTGAAACGTTCAAGGCTCTCAACTGAATCATCACTGAACAATCAAAACCATCGTCTTCTCCTCCTATGCCTGTACCGTTCAAGGCTGTCAACTGAATCATCACTGTACAATGAAAACCATCGTCTACTCCTCCTGTGCCTGTACCGCTCAAGGCTCTCAACTGAATCATCACTGTACAATGAAAACCATCGTCTACTCCTCCTGTGTCTGTACCGTTCAAGGCTCTCAACTAAATCATCACTGAACAATCGAAACCATCGTTTCTCCTCCTCTGTCAGTACCGTTCAAGGCTCTCAATTGAATCATCACTGAACAATCAAAACCATCGTCTTCTCATCCTTGACATGTACTGTTCACACCCTTCCGATGAATGCTCCATCACTGAACTGAACTGAACTATGACTATAACTCGTGAATTTTGCTTAAGTGCATTACCTTAAAAGAAAAAAAAGACTATTGAACTGCCCATGAATCAACCACGGTTTGAGTTTGTGGAGACGGCGATGAGTTTACAGGAATCTAGTGTTGCTTTTTCTTTGTATGGAGGTTTGTTGACTCTTCCAAAAACAACTGTGGAAAGTTTATCGTATCTAACCGTTTGAAACAACTAATAGGTTGCTTGTTGCACTTACAATAACAACGATAAATTTAGATTACGACTGTTAAATGAATGGACATTGTTTGTACTTCACTCTTCTTTTGGAGGGATTTCACGAGTGCTGCTTGGATTCCTTACGGATAATCAGAACACTGTAAGCACATTTTATCTTTCCCTTTTGTTTACTGTTGTGTGGTAAGTGTAATCTTTTACACAAAAGCTTTCCAGTCGAATGTAAAAATAAAACCATTTACGTAGTTTTTGTCCATAATACCAAATACTAAATTGTTATATAAATAGTGTAAGGAAATGCACTTTTCTATGGTATTGAAATTGCTCGCTGGCTGGCAAAAAAAAAATAATAAACTCGAACATGCTGGCAAACTTGTCGCAAACTTTTTTTATGCTGGCTAGCTAGGTGACAAAATCAAAGCCTGCTGGCTCGTTGACAACCTAAAAGTCGATCGCTGGCTGGGAGTCCGATAACTTAAAAAGCCTGCTTGCTGGCTGTGAAGAGCGGTATTTTTTTCCCAGGAAAGTTAAATATTAAACAAGATTGACGCAGCAACACTCGGGAAATGTTACGAACACTGTACGGTGGATTTTCTTCGAAACTGTCGTTGGGTACTCCTGCTAAGGGATGGACCATTTTATTTTTGAGGGGGGGGGGGGGTTGGGCAATTACCAAAAAAAAAATTGTCAAGAAAAAAAAAATCATGCACAGTGGGCCAGGGGGGAAAAAAAATTCGAGCAAGCCTTTCTACTGGTAGGATCCTGTTAGAGCAAATAAAAAGGTAATATGTAATTTTTGTCACTTTTATTTCAACAGACCAAAAATGCTGTTAAACTGTTTGTAAAATAATTCACCTCTTTGTGTTTCATATCATAAATATCAAAAATACAACATTTCCATCCATCTCTTGTAGTAAAACATAAATTTGAACCATTTCACTGAATCTGGTATAATATAAAAATCATGTCTTAAAATATCATTTATATTTAAATATAACTTGTATTATAAAATAACTTTTAGCTATCTTCAACATAATATCTCATATATATTTATTAAATAACAATAACTGTAATGTCTTATAGTGTCTATGTTTCTGCCCCTTCTTCTGCTTCTACAGAAGCTTCCTAACAGACCAAAAATGCTGTTAAACTGTTTGTAAAATAATTCACCTCTTTGTGTTTCATATCATAAATATCAAAAATACAACATTTCCATCCATTTCTTGTAGTAAAACATAAATGTGAACCATTTCACTGAATCTGGTATATTATAAAATCATGTCTTAAAATATCATTTATATTTAAATATAACTTGTATTATAAAATGACTTTCAGCTATCTTCAACATATCTCATATATATTTATTAAATAACAAAAACTATAATGTCTTATAGTGTCTATGTTTCTGCCCCTTAATGTTCTGCCACTTCTTCTACTTCTGCCCCTTGTTCTGTCACTTCTTCCACTTCTGCCCCTTGTTCTGTCACTTCTTCCACTTCTGCCCCTTGTTCTGCCACTTCTTCCACTTCTGCCCTTGTTCTGTCACTTCTTCTGCTTCTGCCCGTGCCCCTCCTTCTGCCATTGCTTCTGCTTCTGTCACTGTTTTTGCTTCTGTGCCTGCTTTACACTTCTTTCTTTTTTTTTTTTTTTTTTCATTTGATTTCTTGCGCTTCCTCAGCAGAGATACATGAGAAGCTGAAGAGCCAAACTTCCCTCTAGCTATCTGGACCATTTGGTTTGCCCTTTCCAAAATGGTGCCAATCTCTCCTTCAACACTTAGGATACTGGGCCTGAGCTGCAAGCTGCATTATGTCAAGGCTTTGTTACTGTAAGAGGGTGGGAAGTATTAAAATTTGCTAGGTGTTTTCTTAAGACAACATTTGTGTTTTAGATAAGATATTCAATACTAATTTCCTGGCATCGGATAAAAAGATCCAGGCATTTTTACAACATTTGTAATTCAGCTGAACAGAATTCCTTTATATTTATTTTTGTAACCCAATTAACATGTAACACTGAATAGACTAAATGCAGCTTGACAGTATCGGCCTGGAAGAAAGCACTGCTTGAGGTACATGTACCATCTTGTATAGACATACCCTATGGAATGCTCATTTTTGGTGATACTAAATATGAAGACTAAAAAAAATGGAAGAAAAAATCGTGCACAACCTTTAGGTACTAAAAAAAATTCTTGCACAGCCCAAAGGCGAAAAAAAAAAAATTTACCAAGCAAAAATTGCCCAACCCCCCCCGCTCAAAAATAAAATGGTCCATCCCGTCCGCGTTGCGTGACACAAAGCACATGTTTAGTGGCCAGTCTGTTTATCGATGCGGTTTGTCACGCGGCCGCGCTGGTAAAGGTGTGTTCAATGGCTGTTTATCGATCGTCCGTTGTACGATCGTGTTTTGAAGTCTTTGTGGCTATATTTATCGACTGTTCTGGCTCTTCATAGGTATGAAAAACTTTGTAAAGAGGTGGTTCACCTTGTCTTAGGTCGAGATATTAACAAAACGTGGCAAAACAACATTAATAACGCGAATCCATAACGTTGGAACCCATGAGTATCCTGAGTATCCAGTAGGGACGTTCTATTTTATATATTATGGCTATGCCCCCCCCCCCCCCTACCCCTCTTAACTTATGGATGAGGTTTTTGGAAATTTTTTTCCACAGAAATCTGTCCTGTAAGAATCTGCAAAATCATTTTTCTTACCTGACAGATCGATTCTGTAAAAGCACCATTCTACCTGTTGGATTCTGCAAAAGTTATGACTTAATTGATTTAGCTTATTTATTTATTTTTTATTTATTAGCCCGATTTCAACAAGTTTACAGGATTTTACATTTGATTAAGAGTATACTTAATAATTTGGGCAGGAAGTTTCGGAAGCCTTTTTAGGTTTAATATTGAGGAAACTCCCTGTCAAATTTTAGTTACATCAATCATATATTAATGACATGGATATATGGGCTTATAGTTACATTGCCTACAGGAATCCATAAAAAAACACTAATCTGTGCTTGTTGGAGAATCTACCTCAGTGTAAATTGATCCAGTGAGAACTAGAAAATTTTTGAAAATATTGAAATCGAGGTGGGTGCTTCCTAGCTAAATGGAACATCCTGTACTTTGTCGAGGTGAATTGTATAACCTTGAAACCATTATGACTCGATCTCAGGTTGTCAAGTTGTTAGTCGGTATTGCAAGGTCATGGGTTCGAATCCCGTTCAAGCCTGAATTTTTTCAGGTTGCTTAATTTCAACTGCTTAAGTTGAGAGCACACTGCGGGGATCACATTAATTTCACTCATGTTTATCCGCAGTTCAACTTTACGATCTTCATATATTCACATTCATCTATATTCACTATCATTGCGTATATTACGAACTCACAATTGACCATCCATGTGGCTTGATAGCTCAGTGGATAAGCATTGCACCGGTATCAAAAGGTCATGGGTTCAAATTCCGTTCAAGCCTGGATTTTTTTTCAGGTTTCTTTTTCAACTGCTTAAGTTGAGAGCACACTGTAAAGATCACAAATTTCACTCATTTTAGTCATTGTCGACAGCAACAGTTTTTGTCAGAACTCGAGGACACTACATGTAATCCTGCACAATCACACTTAAGGCACTACAATAAAGTTTCACAGGAAAAAATACCAGGTTCCCATTTTTGGATATTTTAGGGTATTTAAAAAATACCCATATAAATCCCAAATTTGGAAGAGTGAGACAAGTCCCAACCAGGGAACGTGGTTGGGAATTCCCAGGTTGGGACTTGTCTCACTTTGCCAACTTTGGGAATTTTGTTAGTGTTCTGTAAATACCCTAAAAAATCCCAAAATGGGAATCAGGTATTTTTTCCTGTGTTTATTAGGTTCCCAAACAGGATCTTCGTATCCTATATTTTAATATACAATGAATTTGAAACAAAAATTCTTACTTAATATGTTAAATTAGGACAAATTTAACATATTAAAACATTCACTTATCTGCAGACTTTATAAAGTACTAAAATTTTGAAGTCACAATAACTAAATATGAGAAATTATGGGATTTGATTAGATATTTGGAAAGAGCATGACAAAAAATGTCCACTTGCCACAAATCAGCATTCTGAAAATAATTCTTCTCTTTATCATTATTCATTTCAAATGCTGAGGCAATGTACAGGTGTCACTAAATCATAATATTTTACAAACCTCATAGAATGTCTGTCATCTCTATTTAATTACTGTTGAGTACAATTTTAAATGTCTTTTAAAATGTCTTACTAAATTTCTTAAATTTCCATTGAAGAAATTGGAGATATACAAAAGCAGTGTATCAACAGACTTCAGCTTAGAATTCTCTTATAAATCTTTGAATTGCTGCTATGTTTGTTCCCCAAACCCAGGATGTAACAGTTTGCTAAAAGGGCTTATTGCTAAAAAGTAATCTCCTCTTATAATGGACTTAAAAGGTTCCATAAAGGTGTTCATTCCTGTTTAATAATTCAGTTTAGTTAATCAGATCACGTCACTGCAAAATTCCATGGCTGTTTGATGTGATTGTTCTTCTTTTAATAAATAATGAATCAGTTGTTTGTGTATCATTAGTTGTGTCATGAAAACTGCTATTTAATTCAGTTATTTATTCAATAATAATAATAATAATAATAATAATAATAATAATTTATTCACTTAATATAGCGCCTTTTAACATTAAAATGATCAAAAGCGCTTTACACAAATTTTATACTAATTATAATGTAATCCTAATTAATACTAATTTAATACTAATTTTACACAAGTTTTACACTAATAATAATTAAATCCTGATTAATACTAATTTAATACTAAAAATGCACAAATAACCACCCCCAAAAAATTATTCGTTGTAGGCTGAATTTTTAATTTAGCCTACAACGTTCCCATTCAGTTTACATATATCATGTTTTGTTAGATCCATTTAATATATTAACATCTGGACAGTACATATTAATTGTGAAATTGTGATATCTTATTACGACTTTGACTTATTAGACGGTGCACATAATTTTTCTTATATAAAGGATAGGTTATTTATGCGTCTTTTAAAGTAGAGTGGATTTGAGATCAATGTATTATCAGCAATGATACGAATGTGAGTAAATCGCTTGGAAATCTAGCGAGTACCATATTTTGTTTATGACATCAGTGTTTTAAAGGATTGTTATGTTCTTCAGATAGTGTTAAATGTCAAACATTGTGTTTATGTAGCATAAGGTAGTTATTTAATCCCAGTTTACTTTCAACATAATTCCTAATATTCTGCATTCCACCAATTAAGCTATACTCAAATCCCAAGGCGAGGGAATCCCAGGTAAAAGTGATGAGGTGATTGTCATATTGTGTAGGGGTTAAAATTTGTGGCTTGGTATCACTAAGGGTGTTTAAATCAAAGTTATTAGCATATTATTATACCATAATAATATGCTGACAAGAACATTACTCTTTAAAAGGAATTGTTACCACTCAGGAGTAAAAATACATGTAAGCCAACACCTGCAAAATGGGGTTCTGGTGCCTTATAGGGGCTCCTTTCAAAATTTCAGTTTTATACGCAAGTCCCCCTGGGAGGATTCTTGTAAGATGTTTTCTATCTCCACCCCCCCCCCCCCAAAAAAAAAAGAAAAAAAGCTTGAAGCCCCATCATCATCATCATCATCATCATCATCATCATCATCATCTTTATTTAAAAAACACGCACTATGCACTGGTCAATGGAATTCCAAGGAAAGTTTACAGCCAATGGATGAAAAACACCAACTTGGTGTCCATCTACTAATTATTAACTTCATTTTCTTATTTTAAAACTTCACTGATTAATCTTTGATATTTCTAATTTTTCTATGTTAACAAATACTCCCCCCCGTTCGTTCTTTTTCTCTCTCACACTCCTAAACATAGTTAATTGAGGGACTGGTCCGGGCACCCCCGAACCCCCCCCCCCCTCCCTAGCTACGCCCCCGGGCTTTGCATTTTGGTTGCTTGCTCATGGGAGGTTCGACTGTATGAGCTATTAGTGAAAAAAACTATAATTATAAATTAAACACTTGTTATATAGTTATTCTCTTCTGTTTTACAGGTCCAACAACATATGTTGACAACAATGCATCACAATGTCTGAGAACAGCAACTCCGCAACCAGGAAAACGACTCACGACTGTCAACATTGTGGCAAGACCTTTACTGGGCGAGGGCAGCTCACTAAACATAAAAGAATTGCACATAAGAGTCAAAGTGTTTTACGTGTGACGATGGTAACATGTGTTCTAGTGACTTATTGGTCATCCGCAAACATAAACAAACTTACATAGGATCCGAGAAACTTCTTGCATGCAACGAGTGTGATAAGAGGTTCAGTCAATCAGGGCATTTACAGCGGCATCTGAGAACACATACAGGGGAAGACCATTTACATGCAACAGATGTGGCAAGTGTTTTAGTCGCTCAGAGGTTCTCAACAAACATACAAAAACACACAATGCAGGCGAGAAGCCTTTTACATGCAGCGAGTGTGGAAAGAGGTTTAGTCAATCAGGGAATCTACAAAGGCATATAAGAATACATACAGGAGAGAAACCATTTGCCTGCAACCAGTGTGACAAGAGTTTCAGCCAGTCAGGGGATCTACTAAAACATAAAAGAACACATACAGGGAGAAACCTTTTACATGTATCGAATGTGGTAAGTGTTTTTGCCGCTCAGAGGTTCTTATCAGGCATAAAAGAATACATACCGGGGAGACACCTTATACATGCAACGAATGTGGGCAGCGTTTTAGTCGCTCAGAGGCTCTCAATAAACATACAAAAACACATGTTGGCGACACGCCTCTTACACGCAACGAGAGTGAAAAGAGTTTCAGTTATCGAAAGAATCTCCGAAGCATAAAGGAAGACATACAGGTGAGAAGCCGTCTTCACTTAACCGTAACAAGAATTCTACCGGGGCAAGCGATCTTCAAAAGTCAGAATTCACTCGGCACGTTCATGATACAAGTGCGTCTTGCACTGAGGAGCTATTTATGCATGATCAGCCAGAGGGTATATTCAGTATCTCTGAAATGTTGAGCCACGTTAAGGAAGAAATACAGAATGAACTGTTTACACTTTAGCTTTTGGGGACGGGTGGGGGGGGGGGGGGGGGAGGGGGGGGAGGAGAAGATGTTCAAGTAAACTCAGCGCAAACCTATTTTATCCCGGCGTCTGATTTGTCTTGGGTCACTTTTTGATTGCCAATTAAAAGCAGTCAAATGTGAAATGAAGAATAGTTTTGTCTGGCATACAGTTTACAGAGAGATCGAAGACAATGTTGATATTATTTATGTTTAATCAGAAGCCGTAACAACAACAAATTAGAGACAAAAAATGTTCATGAAACGGACTCATACCAACAGATTGCTAGACCAGTCATCGTACAACCCTACTTCCGTACCAAGCATCGGTTATACTAACTTTGATAAGACGGCCATAACCAGTTTGCGATTCACTTGACAGCCATCGTAGAAAGCAAAACAGTCACTGTATTTTTGTCCAAGTCCACCAAAAAAAGGGGGGTAAAATCTGGCGCGGACGGAAAGATCTTGAGCAAGTCTGAACACAGAGAGTAAGACGAGAGCGGGTGCGTGGGGCTCGCGCGTGAGGATCGGCGCTTCACGCGTCATCCTCTTGCTTTTGAGGGAAAAAAGAATTTTTTGGCAGACGATACGGGGAACCTTGAAAACGTTTTCAGCATGAACAACTACAACTTGGCCTTACTTAGACAACACTTACCGGACTAACGATTCTTACACCTGTTACCGCATCAAGACTATCCAACATACATCAGGGGCACTTCTGAGAATATTGCACGGACCCTTCAAGCTTAATAATAACTTAACTAACTACAGTGCGGATTACGACAAGCAACTCACCGATAATAAAAGCTCCCTGTGCTACTCCTTACAGGCCCGTAGCAGGAGGGGGGGGGGGGGGGAAGGGGGTTGTTTTAACAGCAACGAAGGCATTCCTACCCTGAACTAAACTGCCCATGAGGAATATGACAGCAAACATGGCAAACCCAAAGATCTTGAATAACTTATCAAGTGCTCAGGGTTTTCATTGCAGCTCAGAGCGGACGGTTAGATTGTTCATGTGCATCCTTACTGCACATACAATTCATGTCACAATGCCATGCTACATCATGCATGAGCCGTACACAGAGGAAGAAACCTAAGGACATGAAGGGCTAGTAGCCATTAGAAGTTGGTGTCACCTCGACCTCTGATCAAAACAGCTAAAAAACCAGACCCAATTGCGTCGCACACACCCTTGTATAGTTTATATAAGGAGTCCACAGTGATATTAATATTTAGGATAAAAAACAGCCATGTTGTCCAGCAACACGAGAAATCCCTGTTTACCAGGCCTGAACCAGGCTTGTTAGCGACAGGGTTTCTAAAACCTTCAGTTTCTATAGCAACATTATCGCGCAAACGCCCCTAGCGGCCGGGAGCGATAGAGGCGGTTGTGTTCGCAGGCTACATAATTTCAGCACCGGCCTTTGAGAGTTTTGACGGAAAAGGAATATGACTTAGAATGTTTCACCTTTTTAATTTTACGGAAATTATTTGACATCGATTGGATCCTATTTTTTTCTATGCAAACGACATTATATTTGGCTACCAGTTAGCCTCATTTTCAAAATGGTGGAGATGTTAGTGCAAACACGGACAGAGCGGTACCAGCACCGTGGTGAATCTGAATGAAAATGAGCTTCTACTCATGCGTAACAACCGAAAATGGTGGGCATATTTTCAAAAACATTTCGCGGTGACTTCCGCAGCAAGAAGAGTTTTCAAAAAGTGCTCAAATAGCGAAATTAATTAGTTTATTGAATTAAAGAACCATTATTGTCAACATCTTTTTATTGACTCTGTAATTGTTAGGGTGCGAATATTGGTAACACAGATAGGACCTGTGAGCATTTGGCAGAAAAGTATATTGTGGCTCGTACTGAAATACTTCGGATTCGGTGTTGAAATATTGGGGTTCCTTACCGATTTTTTTGTGCATGTAATAACAGCTAATCAGTGTATTTTAAAGCACGCATTTAACCATTATATTAAAGAGAATAAAACGCCCCAAAAAGCTGGCAGCATAATTTTAAGTTTGCGAACATGTGCTGGCAAACTTAACGTTGGCCTTGTGTGAACGTGACATCAACAGTTTGCAAACATGTGCTGGCAACTTAACGTTGGCTTTGTGTGAACGTGACATCAACAGTTTGCAAACATGTGCTGGCAAACTTAACGTCGGCTTTGTGTGAACGTGACATCAACAGTTTGCAAACATGTGCTGGCAAACTTAACGTTGGCCTTGTGTGAACGTGACATCAACAGTTTGCAAACATGTGCTGGCAAACTTAACGTTGGCTTTGTGTGAACGTGACATCAACAGTTTGCAAACATGTGCTGGCAAACGTAACGTTGGCTTTGCGTGAACGTGACATCAACAGTTTACAAACATGTGCTTGCAAACTTAACGTCGGCTTTGTGTGAACGTGACATCAACAGTTTGCAAACATGTGCTGGCAAATTTGACGTTGGGTTTGTGTGCACGTGACATCAACAGACAACAAACATGTCTGCAAACTGTTAGCGACAATATAACTTGTTTCTATTCTTGACAACTTTTTCATCAACTTTTTTTGAGTTGCTGCAACTTCAGTATGTGCAACTTCAGTATGTGTAACTTCAGTATGTGCAACTCAGTATGTGCAACTTCAGTATGTGCAGCTCAGTATGTGCAACTTCAGTATGTTCAACTTCAGTATGTGCAGATCAGTATGTGCAACTCCAGTATGTACAACTTCAGTATGTGCAGCTCAGTATGTGTAATTTCAGTATGTGCAGCTCAGTATGTGCAACTTCAGTGTGTGTGCAACTTCGGTATATGCAACTCAGTATGTGCAACTTCAGTATGTGCAACTTCAGTATGGGCAGCTCAATATGTGCAACTTCAGTATGTGCAACTTCGGTATGTGCAACTTTTAGTATGTGCAACTCAGTATGTGCAACTTCAGTATGTGCAACTTTAGTATGTGCAGCTCAGTATGTGCAACTTCAGTATGTGCAACTCATTGTGTGCAACTTCAGTATGTGCAATTTCAGTATCTGTAGCTCAGTATGTGCAACTTCAGTATGTGCAGCTCAGTATGTGCAACTCAGTATGTGCAACTTCAGTATGTGTAACTTCAGTATGTGCAACTCAGTATGTGCAACTTCAGTATGTGCAGCTCAGTATGTGCCACTTCAGTATGTGCAACTCAGTATGTGCAACTTCAGTATGTTCAACTTCAGTATGTACAACTTCAGTATGTGCAACTCAGTATGTGCAACTTCCGTATGGGCAGCTCAGTATGTGCAACTTCAGTATGTGCAACGTTAGTATGTGCAGCTCAGTATGTGCAACTTCAGTAGGTGCAACTTCAGTATGTGCAGCTCAGTATGTGCAACTTCAGTATGTGCAGCGTCAGTATGTGCAACTCCAGTATGTACAACTTCAGTATGTGCAGCTCAGTATGTGTATTTCAGTATGCGCAGCTCAGTATGTGCAACTTCAGTGTGTGTGCAACTTCGGTATATGCAACTCAGTATGTGCAACTTCAGTATGTGCAACTTCAGTATGGGCAGCTCAATATGTGCAACTTCAGTATGTGCAACTTCGGTATGTGCAACTTTTAGTATGTGCAACTCAGTATGTGCAACTTCAGTATGTGCAACTTTAGTATGTGCAGCTCAGTATGTGCAACTTCAGTATGTGCAACTCATTGTGTGCAACTTCAGTATGTGCAATTTCAGTATCTGTAGCTCAGTATGTGCAACTTCAGTATGTGCAACTTTAGTATGTGCAGCTCAGTATGTGCAACTTCAGTATGTGCAACTCATTGTGTGCAACTTCAGTATGTGCAATTTCAGTATCTGTAGCTCAGTATGTGCAACTTCAGTATGTGCAGCTCAGTATGTGCAACTCAGTATGTGCAACTTCAGTTTGTGCAACTTCAGTATGTGCAACGTCAGTATGTGCAACTTTAGTGTGTGCAGCTCGGTATGTGCAACTTCAGTATCTGCAGTTCAGTATGTGCAACTTCAGTATGTGCAACGTCAGTATGTGCAACTTCAGTGTGTGCAGCTCGGTATGTGCAACTTCAGTATGTGCAGCTCAGTATGTGCAACTTCAGAATGTGCAACTCAGTATGTGCAACTTCAGTATGTGCAACTTCAGTATGTGCAGCTCAGTATGTGAAACTTCAGTATGTGCAGCTCAGTATGTGAAACTTCAGTATGTGCAGCTCAGTATGTGCAACTTCAGAATGTGCAACTCAGTATGTGCAACGTCAGTATGTGCAACTTCAGTATGTGCAACGTCAGTATGTGCAACTTCAGTGTGTGCAGCTCGGTATGTGAAACTTCAGTATGTGCAGATCAGTATGTGCAACTTCAGTATGTGCAACGTCAGTATGTGCAACTTCAGTGTGTGCAGCTCGGTATGTGCAACTTAAGTATGTGCAGCTCAGTATGTGAAACTTCAGTATGTGCAGCTCAGTATGTGCAACTTCAGTATGTGCAACTTCAGTATGTGCAACGTCAGTATGTGCAACTTCAGTGTGTGCAGCTCGGTGTGTGCAACTTCAGTATGTGCAGCTCGGTATGTGCAACTTAAGTATGTGCAGCTCAGTATGTGCAACTTCAGTATGTGCAACTTAGTATGTGCAACGTCAGTATGTGCAACTCCAGTATGTGCAACTTCATGTGGTATCGGGAGTAATCTCGGAGTTAAATAAAAACAAACTACAACGTCATGCTTGTAGAAAACTCCTGTAATTTTACTGTGTTATCACGTGATCCTACATGTGATCAGCTCATAAATAATTCAGGACATTACATCCCTCCTCTTTTTCGGATGAAAAAATAACACAAGGTTTCCAAGAAAATTACAAGTAACAGTTTGTGACTAACTGTACTTGTAATTTTCTTGGAAACCTTGTGGGTTTTTTTCATCCAAAAAAGAGGAGGCATGTAATACCTGAATTATTCATGAGCTGATCACATGTAGGATCACGCGATAACACAGTAAAATTACAGAAGGAGTTTTCTTGATGGTTGATAGCGTAGACATACACGTATTCTTCATCAGAGCTTTGACTAGTTTCCACTGGGGCCACGGTACGAGGTTTTGAACGGCAAACATGAGCAAAATGGCCAATTTTCCCGCAGGCTTTGCAGGTCTTTCCTCGTGCAGGACATGGATTTTTGTGAGGTGCGTACCCACCACAGTGTCCACATTTTCTAGGAGATTTGCCTTGCTTGTTTCCATAACGACGGTTGCGTGACTGTGCGTCACGCCGGTCGCGCGGGCGGCTGTCTCGATTCTCTTCTTTTGGTTTAATTTTGTTGACAGCTTCAAATTCGCCTCCGATAGCTTCCACGTCTTTCGCTTGCTTCTCACTAAGTTCTAATGCTCTGCCTAGTTCAATAGTCCTTCTAGCGTTGGGTTTTCACGTATCGCTCGGCGTCGAAGCGAGCTGGAACTGCACGTCAAAATGATGTGTTCTTTAATTTCTTTGTCAACATCGCTGAATTTGCAGGTTTTCGCGAGTTGGCGAAGCCTGGTATGAAAACTATCGAGTGATTCACCCTCCTTCTGCTTCGTCTGGCGAAGATTGTATACTTCATATGTAGTGTTCACTTGTGGGGAGAAATACTCGTTTAGTTTTGCGACGGCCGTGTCGTAATCGCCATCGTCGCCCGTGTTTGGCAGTGTGTCGAATATTTCGTCTACGTCGGGCGGCATAGTGCAACTTCAGTATGTGCAACTCAGTATGTGCAACTTTAGTATGTGCAGCTCAGTATGTGCAACTTAAGTATGTGCAGCTCAGTATGTGCAACTCAGTATGTGCAACTTCAGTATGTGCAACTTCAGTATGTGCAACTTTAGTATGCAACTTCAGTGACAGTATGTGCAACTTCAGTATGTGCAACTCAGTATGTGCCACTTCAGTATGTGCAAACTCAGTATGTGCAACTTCAGTATGTTCAACTTCAGTATGTGCAGATCAGTATATGCAACTTCGGTATGTACAACTTCAGTATGTGCAACTCAGTATGTGCAACTTCCGTATGGGCAGCTCAGTATGTGCAACTTCAGTATGTGCAACGTTAGTATGTGCAGCTCAGTATGTGCAACTTCAGTATGTGCAACGTTAGTATGTGCAGCTCAGTATGTGCAACTCCAGTATGTGTAATTTCAGTATGTGCAGCTCAGTATGTGTAATTTCAATATGTGCAGCTCAGTATGTGCAACTTCAGTGTGTGTGCAACTTCGGTATATGCAACTCAGTATGTGCAACTTCAGTATGTGCAACTTCAGTATGGGCAGCTTAATATGTGCAACTTCAGTATGTGCAACTTCGGTATGTGCAACTTTTAGTATGTGCAACTCAGTATGTGCAACTTCAGTATGTGCAACTTTAGTATGTGCAGCTCAGTATGTGCAACTTCAGTATGTGCAACTCATTGTGTGCAACTTCAGTATGTGCAATTTCAGTATCTGTAGCTCAGTATGTGCAACTTCAGTATGTGCAGCTCAGTATGTGCAACTCAGTATGTGCAACTTCAGTATGTGCAACTTCAGTATGTGCAACGTCAGTATGTGCAACTTTAGTGTGTGCAGCTCGGTATGTGCAACTTCAGTATGTGCAGTTCAGTATGTGCAACTTCAGTATGTGCAACGTCAGTATGTGCAACTTCAGTGTGTGCAGCTCGGTATGTGCAACTTCAGTATGTGCAGCTCAGTATGTGAAACTTCAGTATGTGCAGCTCAGTATGTGCAACTTTAGAATGTGCAACTCAGTATGTGCAACTTCAGTATGTGCAACTTCAGTATGTGCAACGTCAGTATGTGCAACTTCAGTGTGTGCAGCTCGGTATGTGCAACTTCAGTATGTGCAGCTCAGTATGTGAAACTTCAGTATGTGCAGATCAGTATGTGCAACTTCAGTATGTGCAACTTCAGTATGTGCAACGTCAGTATGTGCAACTTCAGTGTGTGCAGCTCGGTATGTGCAACTTAAGTATGTGCAGCTCAGTATGTGAAACTTCAGTATGTGCAGCTCAGTATGTGCAACTTCAGTATGTGCAACTTCAGTATGTGCAACGTCAGTATGTGCAACTTCAGTGTGTGCAGCTCGGTGTGTGCAACTTCAGTATGTGCAGCTCGGTATGTGCAACTTAAGTATGTGCAGCTCAGTATGTGCAACTTCAGTATGTGCAACTTAGTATGTGCAACGTCAGTATGTGCAACTCCAGTATGTGCAACTTCATGTGGTATCGGGAGTAATCTCGGAGTTAAATAAAAACAAACTACAACGTCATGCTTGTAGAAAACTCCTGTAATTTTACTGTGTTATCACGTGATCCTACATGTGATCAGCTCATAAATAATTCAGGACATTACATCCCTCCTCTTTTTCGGATGAAAAAATAACACAAGGTTTCCAAGAAAATTACAAGTAACAGTTTGTGACTAACTGTACTTGTAATTTTCTTGGAAACCTTGTGGGTTTTTTTCATCCAAAAAAGAGGAGGCATGTAATACCCTGAATTATTCATGAGCTGATCACATGTAGGATCACGTGATAACACAGTAAAATTACAGAAGGAGTTTTCTTGATGGTTGATAGCGTAGACATACACGTATTCTTCATCAGAGCTTTGACTAGTTTCCACTGGGGCCACGGTACGAGGTTTTGAACGGCAAACATGAGCAAAATGGCCAATTTTCCCGCAGGCTTTGTAGGTCTTTCCTCGTGCAGGACATGGATTTTTGTGAGGTGCGTACCCACCACAGTGTCCACATTTTCTAGGAGATTTGCCTTGCTTGTTTCCATAACGACGGTTGCGTGACTGTGCGTCACGCCGGTCGCGCGGGCGGCTGTCTCGATTCTCTTCTTTTGGTTTAATTTTGTTGACAGCTTCGAATTCGCCTCCGATAGCTTCCACGTCTTTCGCTTGCTTCTCACTAAGTTCTAATGCTCTGCCTAGCTTCAATAGTCCTTCTAGCGTTGGGTTTTCACGTATCGCTCGGCGTCGAAGCGAGCTGGAACTGCACGTCAAAATGATGTGTTCTTTAATTTCTTTGTCAACATCGCTGAATTTGCAGGTTTTCGCTAGTTGGCGAAGCCTGGTATGAAAACTATCGAGTGATTCACCCTCCTTCTGCTTCGTCTGGCGAAGATTTTATACTTCATATGTAGTGTTCACTTGTGGGGAGAAATACTCGTTTAGTTTTGCGACGGCCGTGTCGTAATCGCCATCGTCGCCCGTGTTTGGCAGTGTGTCGAATATTTCGTCTACGTCGGGGCCGGCATAGTGCAACTTCAGTATGTGCAACTCAGTATGTGCAACTTTAGTATGTGCAGCTCAGTATGTGCAACTTAAGTATGTGCAACTTAAGTATGTGCAGCTCAGTATGTGCAACTTCAGTATGTGCAACTCAGTATGTGCAACTTCAGTATGTGCCACTTTAGTATGTGCAACTTCAGTGACAGTATGTGCAACTTCAGTATGTGCAACTCAGTATGTGCCACTTCAGTATGTGCAACTCAGTATGTGCAACTTCAGAATGTGCAACTCAGTCGTATGTGCAACTTCAGTATGTGCAGCTCAGTATGTACAACTTCAGTATGTGCAACTTCAGTATGTGCAACTTCAGTATGTGCAACTCAGTATGTGCAACTTCAGAATGTGCAACTCAGTCGTATGTGCAACTTCAGTATGTGCAGCTCAGTATGTGCAACTTCAGTATATGCAACTTCAGTATGTGCAACTCAGTATGTACAACTCAGGATGTGCAACTTCGTTTCTCAGGATCCTCTCTCTTACTCCCTCCAGAAGAAATCCCCTTTCCCCCTGTGAACGAGGATTGGGTGTGCGGAAGTTTTTCTTTTGAAAGTACGAGATTGCCAACGTTTTGCAGTTTGCCAATACGACTTTGCGAAGGGACAATAATATTCTTAACGCAACATGTTGTGTTAAACGTTGACACCGTGAACAGCGTGCGAACGATTTTTAATTCAATAATTTGTTGCGGAAAATAGTCCCATATAACAAAATTTTAAGTGAGCATGATATAAGAATATGTATCATTTTACATTTCTGTTATCATAGCTAAATGATTATTATGTAAAAGTTATCAATCGATATCTTGTAATATAAACTTAAAATAAACTATTGTTATCAGCACAAAACGGTTTTGTTGTGTTACGGTACTCAAATTCGCAATTAGCCGATCAGAAGCCTAGTTTGCTGTCCTGATATCCTACGATATCAAATCACTGACCTGATATCGCACGACTTTATGGTGCAAAGTTTGAAAAAAAAATGCCACCATTAACGTCAACTTTACCTCTGATTCCAAAAGTTCCTCCAACTGAACGTTTGAACTGCTGAAGCGAGTATTTGAAGATTCCATGTGACATTTACACTATTTATATGTTCGTTCCCTGGAGATAAGACTTGTACAATGATTTCTTCGGCATACACTGTAATTTTCTCGTTTTCAAATGCCGATAATAGTTTTGCAGAGAAGAGTTTTACACATATTTTGCTACCACGATTTCTTACTTTGCTCGCTGTAAAAAACTCAAAGCAAAATTATTTTTCATTCATCACCTTTTGCGCCGTTTGTTGACTCGTAATATTCTTCTCGAGGGCCACACGATAGGACGCCTGACAGATTTTATTACCCTAACTGCTAAAAATGTCACCGGATTTTGAGCTGAATTTGGGTACGGTAAATACCTAATCGTACCTTTTTGGTACGCTTCGGCTGCATATCAGGCTCGTTTGGTCTCGCCATGGGTATTTTGGCTCGACCAAACTCGCCAAAATACGAACCATGGCTCGACCAAACTCGTCTGATATGCCGCCGAAGCGTAAACACATGATATGTATTGCGTATATATGTTGTGGTGCAAATTTTATTTTCCTTTGTTTTGGGGTATGGTAATGTATGATAATGTATGATAATGAGTTTTAAACAAAGGAAAATAAAATTTGCACCACAACATATATAGCCTTTGTTTGTTTCTTCGTTTTTTGTTCTAAATATATATATCTAATGGTACTTTGAGAAAATGTTTGGCTGAAAAATACGAAATTCAATACAGTCTTACGACTTTTTAACAGTTTGTGGGAAAGCGAATGCAATTTCCGATACTCTTCATACTCTTGGCGAAGCTGAATGAAAGTTGGTTCAAAGTTTCAACCGCTCGACACGGGGTGAATGTAGGAGCACAATTTTCGGAAAATGCCTTATAGTAATCACCTCTGGCTTGATACTTCCTCAGAAAAGTTTCTGCTCTTTGTTTTAAGCGGATTGAAGCTTAGTGTAGGAGCTAAAACGAGCAAGTTTGTAAACAATAGCGATCGAATAAGCTCATACTTCGATGTGCTGATGAAAGGGACTAAAAAGCCACATCAACTACAAGTAACGATGTTTTAAACGTTTATTGAGTCCTTACGCTGTGATTTTTTGTCAAGATTGTAAAGACCTCGCTGCAGTTCCTTCAGACTTTTCGCCGCTCCGGTTCAGGTAGCCGTGTGTTTGTTCAATTTATTTCGATTCTGAATTTATCTGCCATTTAACTGCTTTTAATTCGTGTAGACACTACTCTATGCCGTTCTTTATGCAGACTATAGCTCTCCGTATAAAACTCTCAATTTGTGTACGCTAAATTAATTTTTGGGCGCGAAAATGTTCATTCGCTGCTTGTTGTGTAAGAAATGGCGTGAGGTAAAATATTGTAGTAAACCTTTTAACTGAATAAAAGGTTGTATATCTCAATGATTTTTTTCTTGAAACTGTGATTTGTTATCAATGTGTTGAATTATAAAATAGTTATAGTGCTTGAGTTTGCGCAATATCGTCTGATTTTAGCCAACTCGGCCTACGCGGCCTCGTCTTCAAGAATGCGACACAACGAGAACATTTCGCGCCTTTTTTGTCCAATCATGTGATCAAGTTCTTTTCTTTTCTTTTTCTTTCTTTTTCACGCACGAACTAGATTCCTCTATTTTGGCTAACGGGATAAAAAAGTCCATATTAAACAAAGAATAAACTGAAACGGAAAGTTACGGAAACGAAATATTCCGAGCTATCACAAAAGCAATCGTAAATAAAACTCCGTCTTCCCAAACTTAAGATCTTGTGCATCCATATTTAAAACAATAGAATGCTTCTCTTGCTATAGAAAGGTTAATCATCTTTAACAAGGAATGAAGAGGCTATTTGAAAGTCAGAAAAAGCGCACTGGATTTCTGAGAGGCAAAGTCACCAAATTTGGCCTGAAAAAACCGGCAGACCTTTCAATGAAATGATGATGAGACTGAAGTTACCATATTTGTTTAAAAACTGCAAATAATGAATTATCACTAGACTGACATTAACCCCAAAAAGATGAAACTATATATATTTTTAAACCAATTTGTCTGACGGCTGAGCTCCCATGTGTAAATTTTGCCTACTCACGCAGCAGGTGAATATTTGCTCTCGCTGTATAGTTGATAATTGCGCCTTTCTAGGCAGGCTATTCTGACTGAAGTCTCACGTTTAAGTTTTTACTAAATGGTTTGGCAACCTACAGGCGAATTTTGCTATTTTATCTAGCTGTCTACCTTCAATAATTACCATTTTAAATTTGCTGCATATTAGGGACGTGTTGACGATTGTTTATGTAACAAATGTCATATTGTATTGTAACAGAGTGAAAATATCCACAGGGGGTAAAGGGCGCAGGAGATCGTTTAGAGCTTAACACAAATTAAGTTACGCCAAACTACCATTATAGATTTTAGAAAAACAGTTCGGCTTCTCTTGGAATTTTTTTTTTCAGCAAGCGCAGTGAATTTTTGAGAGGCAAAGTGGCTAATAAATTTTCCCTGAAATAAAAAAAAGCCGGCAGACCTTTGAATGTAGGAATGGCGAGATACCGGATCTATTCTTACTGACAAAAACTAGTGGCAGTTGTTCAAAAACTGCAAATAATGAATTATCACTGTAGTGAATAATTAGAGCCAAAAAGATGAAACTGTAAGTGGGATAAAACAAAAAGGCTTGCAATTTGAATACGCCATTTGTCCGAAAAATAATTATGGTGAATAATTAACTATTAATAAAGACGTCAAGATGTTAACGGGTGGCCATTGTTGTCTTGAAGTCTGATCTAGAACGGTTTATTTCACGGCTCCAGGTTTGGCTGTTGTTTCACCGTGTTACTGCTCTTGCTTGCCTGAGTGTGTTGTTTGAGCGCTTGGCTAAACTGCATTACTACTGCACATCAAGGTAACAAACAACTTTAACTCATACACAAAATCTAGCTGCTATTGGTAGATTAACTTTTTATGGTGCTTCGAAAAACGTGATCGTCAAAGTAAATTGGGTCGGTGTTTTAACCAGGGCCCGTTTCTGGAAAGTCCCGATAACTTTTCGTGCCCGAAACTATATTTTAAAATCAGAATCTATAAAATGGTGATGTATTTTTTAGCCCTCAAATCAGCTCGACTTGCTTCGTCAACTTAAACTTTTATTGCTTAGCTTTCAAAACTAACACAATTTAAATTTTCAACGAATACATGGTGCGCATAAGATAGCTTTCCGGGCCCGAAAGAGTCATCGGGACTTTCGACTTCAAAGCATGATTAAGCTAACCCAGGGTTAGCGTCAATTTTGAATCCAGTTAAATAACTCAACAATTGAAAATGTTCCAAAGTTTTCAGTCCTTCAGTTTCGACTTTAACTTGTCTTCACTACTAGCTACAAATGACATTTTGAAAACATTTTTAGATAGAGAGGTGAAATCCTCAGTGAACTTTTAATCCGGGATAAGCGTTAATCGGTTTTCAAACAACCGGGCCGGGGAAACTAAAAGCATTTTATTTGTCGTTGAACCTGAGCCAGCGCAAGCGAAAATTAGCATGTTCTCTTGGTCTGTGCCATAGGAAGCCATGTTACGAATACGAATCGTACATGACCTATCGAATTCTTTGAAAAAAGATGTAAAAGGATAGCGTCTTTTTTATTATTTACATCTACTCAATCGGCGTGTACATGGCTTACGTTCTTTCTTTCTACACCCTATAATATACCGGCTCGACTGAGTTCTTAGAAATACAGAACAAAAAAACAGTAATGAGCTAACGAGCCGTTTTGATGATTTTAACCAGGAAGTCTTCAGCGCCACTTGAAAATACATGCTACGTAAATTGTTTTTCCCAAATACTATGCAACACAAGTTAATATTAGTTACTCCGGCCAAAATGAGTGCACTTTTCTATACGGAGAGGGTTTGCTAAACGAATTTCTAAAATGATTTTTTCCGCCAAAAAGAAACTACTTTTGTTGAACTAACCTGGAAGAATTTCGTTTTCCTTCTTTTAATTTGCAAGCAACGTGTGGATCTGGTCTTGGCCTCTGTTCACAATTCAACGATCTTCTTTTCTTTTTCTTTCTTTTCCCCTTTTTACCTATTTCTTTCTCCTAAAGATACGAAAATGGCGGCCGTGTTAAAAAATATCAAAAGGAAAATAAACCATCTGAAAATGTAAGGTATTGGTCATATACCGCGGAGATGTGTCGTCTGACCCATTGTTTTCACATGGTTTATTTATAACAAAATGTGAGTTATATGCGATAACGAGGGTAACAAAATTACAAGATACACCGCTACCGCACGAACTTAATTCCGCTATTTTGGCTAACAGGAGAAAACTGTCCATAGTAAACAAAGAATAAACTGTTAGCAAATGGGAAGTTTGAGAAGCACTTTTTTTCAAGTTCTGCTACGTCGAAAAGTTACGGAAACGAAATATTCCGAGCTACCACAAAAGCAAATCGAAAATAAAACGCTGTCTTCCCTGACTTCAGATCTTGAGCATCCATATTTAAAACAATAAAATGCTTCTTTCGCTACAGAAAGGTTAATCATCTTTAACAAATAATGAAGAGGTTATTTGAAAGTCATAAAAAGCGCACTGGATTTCTGAGAGGCAAAGTCACCAAATTTGGCCTGAAAAAAACCGGAGGACCTTTCAATGAGATGATGATGAGGCTGAAGTTACCATATTTGTTTAAAAACTGCAAATAATGAATTATCACTAGACTGACATTAAGCCCAAAAAGATGAAACTATATATACTTTAAACCAATTTGTCTGACGGCAGAGCTTCCATGTGTAAATTTTGCCTACTCACGCAGCAGCTGAATATTTGTTCGCGCTGTATAGTTGATAATTGCGCCTTTCTAGGCAGACTATTCTGACTGAAGTCTTCATTTAAGTTTTTACTAAATGGTTTGGCAACCTACAGGCGAATTTTGCTATTTTATCTAGCTGTCTACCTTCAACATTTTCCATTTTAAATTTGCTGTATATTAGGGACGTGTTGACGATTGTTTATGTAACAAATGTCATATTGTATTGTCACAGAGTGAAAATATCCACAGGGGGTAAAGTGCGCAGGAGATCGTTTAGAGCTTAACACAAATTAAGTTACGCCAAACTACCATTATAGATTTTAGAAAAACAGTTCGGCTTCTCTTGGGATTTCTTTTCAGCAAGCGCAGTGAATTTTTGAGAGGCAAAGTGGCTAATAAATTTTCCCTGAAATAAAAAAAGCCGGCAGACCTTTGAATGATGGAATGGCGAGATACCGGAACTATTCTTACTGACCGGAAAACTAGTGGCAGTTGTTCAAAAACTGCAAATAATGAATTATCACTGTAGTGAATAATTAGAGCCAAAAAGATGAAACTGTAAGTGGGAAAAAACAAAAAGGCTTGCAATTTGAATACGCCATTTGTCCGAAAAATAATTATAGTGAATAAAATAAAGACGTCAAGATGTTAACGGGTGGCCATTCTAGTCTTGAAGTTTGATCTAGAACGGTTTATTTCACGGCTCCAGGTTTGGCAGGCTGTTGTTTCACCGTGTTACTTCTCTTGCTTGCCTGAGTGTGCTGTTTGGGCGCTTGGCTAAACTGCATTACTACTGCACATCAAGGTAACAAACAACTTTAACTCATACACAAAATCTAGCTGCTATTGGTAGATTAACTTTTCATGGTGCTTCGAAAAACGTGATCGCCAAAGTAAATTGGGTCGGTGTTTTAACCAGGGCCCGTTTCTGGAAAGTCCCGATAACTTTTCGTGCTCGGAACTATATTTTAAAATCAGAATCTATAAAATGGTGATGTATTTTTTAGCCCTCAAACCAGGTCGACTTGTTTCGTCAACTTAGACTTTTATTTCTTTGCTTTCAAAACCAACACAAATAAATCTTCAACGAATACATGGCGCGCATAAGATAGCTTTGCGGGCCCAAAAAGTCATCGGGACTTTCGAGTTCAAAGCACGATTAAGCTAACCCAGGGTTAGCGTCAATTTTGAATCCAGTTAAACAACTCAACAATTGAAAATGTTCCAAAGTTTTCAGCCCTTCAGTTTCGACTTTAACTTGTCTTCACTACTAGCTACAAATGACCTTTTGAAAACATTTTTAAATAGAGAAATGAAATCCTCAGTGAACTTTTAATCCGGGATAAGCGTTAATCGGTTTTCAAACAACCGGGCCGGGGAAACTAAAAGCATTTTATTTGTCGTTGAACCTGAGCCAGCGCAAGCGAAAATTAGCATGTTCTCTTGGTCTGTGGCATAGGTAGCCATGTTACGAATACGAATCGTACATGATCTTTCGAATTCTTTGAAAAACGTTGTAAAGGGATAGCGCCTTTTTTATTATTTACATCTACTAGTTCGGCGTGTACATGGCTTACGTTCTTTCTTTCTACACCTTATAATATACCGGCTGGACTGAGTTCTTAGAAATACAGAACAAAAAAACAGTAATGAGCTAACGAGCCGTTTTGATGATTTTAACCAGGAAGTCTTCAGCGCCACTTGAAAATACATCCTACGTAAATTGTTTTTCCCAAATACTATGCAATACAAGTTAATATTAGTTACTCCGGCCAAAAGGAGTGTACTTTTCTATACGGAGAGGGTTTTGCTAAACGAATTTCTAAAATAATTGTTAACCAACATATTTCGCTGAATTGCGTTTTCAAAGGAAACAGTTTTTTGTAAAGTGGGAACCTTTTTCAGGGTGTCTACCTGGTTTAAAATATTGGCAAAACTTTTCAGCAAACAGCAAAACAGATATTTGTAGGAACGCCGATCAGTCCATCACAAATCTTCGTCTATGCAGCGCGTGTTTGGCGTCGCGATATACTCTCGATAAATTAGGAAGCTATAAAAATGATTTTTTTCCGTCAAAAAGAAACGACTTTTGTTGAACTAACTTGCCCGGGCCTTACTGGAAGAATTTCGTTTTCCTTCTTTCAATTTGCAAGCAAGGTGTGGATCTGGCCTTGGCCTCTGTTCACAATTCAACGATCTTCTTTTCTTTTTCTTTCTTTTCCCCTTTTATCTATTTCTTTCTCATAAAGATACGAAAATGGCGGCCGTATTAAAAAATATCAAAAGGAAAATAAACCATCTGAAAATGTAAGGTATTGGTCATATACCGCGCGGAGATGTGTCGTCTGACCCATTGTTTTCACATGGTTTATTTATAACAAAATGTGAGTTATATGCGATAACGAGGGTAACAAAATTACAAGATACACCGCCACCGCACGAACTAGATTCCGCTATTATGGCTAACAGGAGAAAACTGTCCATAGTAAACAAAGAATAAACTGTTATCAAATGGGAAGTTTGAGAAGCACTTTTTTTCAAGTTCTGCTACGTCGAAAAGTTACGGAAACGAAATATTCCGAGCTACCAAAAAAGCAAATCGAAAATAAAACGCTGTCTTCCCTGACTTCAGATCTTGAGCATCCATATTTAAAACAATAAAATGCTTCTCTTGATACAGAAAGGTTAATCATCTTTAACAAATAATGAAGAGGTTATTTGAAAGTCAGAAAAAAAGCGCACTGGATTTCTGAGAGGCAAAGTCACCAAATTTGGCCTGAAAAAACCGGCAGACCTTTCAATGAAATGATGATGAGGCTGAAGTTACCATATTTGTTTAAAAACTGCAAATAATGAATTATCACTAGACTAACATTAAGCCCAAAAAGATGAAACTATATATATTTTTAAACCAATTTGTCTGACGGCTGAGCTCCCATGTGTAAATTTTGCCTACTCACGCAGCAGGTGAATATTTGTTCGCGCTGTATAGTTGATAATTGCGCCTTTCTAGGCAGACTATTCTGACTGAAGTCTTCATTTAAGTTTTTACTAAATGGTTTGGCAACCTACAGGCGAATTTTGCTATTTTATCTAGCTGTCTACCTTCAACATTTTCCATTTTAAATTTGCTGTATATTAGGGACGTGTTGACGATTGTTTATGTAACAAATGTCATATTGTATTGTCACAGAGTGAAAATATCCACAGGGGGTAAAGTGCGCAGGAGATCGTTTAGAGCTTAACACAAATTAAGTTACGCCAAACTACCATTATAGATTTTAGAAAAACAGTTCGGCTTCTCTTGGGATTTCTTTTCAGCAAGCGCAGTGAATTTTTGAGAGGCAAAGTGGCTAATAAATTTTCCCTGAAATAAAAAAAGCCGGCAGACCTTTGAATGATGGAATGGCGAGATACCGGAACTATTCTTACTGACCGGAAAACTAGTGCCAGTTGTTCAAAAACTGCAAATAATGAATTATCACTGTAGTGAATAATTAGAGCCAAAAAGATGAAACTGTAAGTGGGAAAAAACAAAAAGGCTTGCAATTTGAATACGCCATTTGTCCGAAAAATAATTATAGTGAATAATTAACTATTAATAAAGACGTCAAGATGTTAACGGGTGGCCATTCTAGTCTTGAAGTTTGATCTAGAACGGTTTATTTCACGGCTCCAGGTTTGGCAGGCTGTTGTTTCACCGTGTTACTTCTCTTGCTTGCATGAGTGTGCTGTTTGGGCGCTTGGCTAAACTGCATTACTACTGCACATCAAGGTAACAAACAACTTTAACTCATACACAAAATCTAGCTGCTATTGGTAGATTAACTTTTCATGGTGCTTCGAAAAACGTGATCGCCAAAGTAAATTGGGTCGGTGTTTTAACCAGGGCCCGTTTCTGGAAAGTCCCGATAACTTTTCGTGCCCGGAACTATATTTTAAAATCAGAATCTATAAAATGGTGATGTATTTTTTAGCCCTCAAACCAGGTCGACTTGTTTCGTCAACTTAGACTTTTATTTCTTTGCTTTCAAAACCAACACAAATAAATCTTCAACGAATACATGGTGCGCATAAGATAGCTTTGCGGGCCCAAAAAGTCATCCGGTTTTTCGAGTTCAAAGCGCGATTAAGCTAACCCAGGGTTAGCGTCAATTTTGAATCCAGTTAAACAACTCAACAATTGAAAATGTTCCAATGTTTTCAGTCCTTCAGTTTCGACTTTAACTTGTCTTCACTACTAGCTACAAATGACCTTTTGAAAACATTTTTAAATAGAGAAATGAAATCCTCAGTGAACTTTTAATCCGGGATAAGCGTTAATCGGTTTTCAAACAACCGGGCTTGGGAAACTAAAAGCATTTTATTTGTCGTTGAACCTGAGCCAGCGCAAGCGAAAATTAGCATGTTCTCTTGGTCTGTGGCATAGGTAGCCATGTTACGAATACGAATCGTACATGATCTTTCGAATTCTTTGAAAAACGTTGTAAAGGGATAGCACCTTTTTTATTATTTACATCTACTAGTTCGGCGTGTACATGGCTTACGTTCTTTCTTTCTACACCTTATAATATACCGGCTCGACTGAGTTCTTAGAAATACAGAACAAAAAAACAGTAATGAGCTAACGAGCCGTTTTGATAATTTTAACCAGGAAGTCTTCAGCGCCACTTGAAAATACATGCTACGTAAATTGTTTTTCCCAAATACTATACAATACAAGTTAATATTAGTTACTCCGGCCAAAAGGAGTGTACTTTTCTATACGGAGAGGGTTTTGCTAAACGAATTTCTAAAATAATTGTTAACCAACATATTTCGCTGAATTGCGTTTTCAAAGGAAACAATTTTTTGTAAAGTGGGAACCTTTTTCAGGGTGTCTACCTGGTTTAAAATATTGGCAAAACTTTTCAGCAAACAGCAAAACAGATATTTAAAGGAACGCCGATCAGTCCATCACAAATCTTCGTCTATGCAGCGCGTGTTTGGCGTCGCGATATACTCTCGATAAATTAGGAAGCTATAAAAATGATTTTTTTCCGTCAAAAAGAAACAACTTTTGTTGAACTAACTTGCTCGGACCTTACTGGAAGAATTTCGTTTTCCTTCTTTCAATTTGCAAGCAAGGTGTGGATCTGGCCTTGGCCTCTCTTCACAATTCAACGATTTTCTTTTCTTTTTCTTTCTTTTCCCCTTTTATCTATTTCTTTCTCATAAAGATACGAAAATGGCGGCCGTGTTAAAAAATATCAAAAGGAAAATAAACCATCTGAAAATGTAAGGTATTGGCCATATACCGCGGAGATGTGTCGTCTGACCCATTGTTTTCACATGGTTTATTTATAACAAAATGTGAGTTATATGCGATAACGAGGGTAACAAAATTACAAGATACATCGCTACCGCACGAACTTAATTCCGCTATTTTGGCTAACAGGAGAAAACTGTCCATAGTAAACAAAGAATAAACTGTTAGCAAATGGGAAGTTTGAGAAGCACTTTTTTTCAAGTTCTGCTACGTCGAAAAGTTACGGAAACGAAAGATTCCGAGCTACCACAAAAGCAAATCGAAAATAAAACGCTGTCTTCCCTGACTTCAGATCTTGAGCATCCATATTTAAAACAATAAAATGCTTCTTTCGCTACAGAAAGGTTAATCATCTTTAACAAATAATGAAGAGGTTATTTGAAAGTCAGAAAAAAGCGCACTGGATTTCTGAGAGGCAAAGTCACCAAATTTGGCCTGAAAAAACCGGCAGACCTTTCAATGAGGTGATGATGAGGCTGAAGTTACCATATTTGTTTAAAAACTGCAAATAATGAATTATCACTAGACTGACATTAAGCCCAAAAAGATGAAACTATATATATTTTAAACCAATTTGTCTGACGGCAGAGCTTCCATGTGTAAAATTTTGCCTACTCACGCAGCAGCTGAATATTTGTTCGCGCTGTATAGTTGATAATTGCGCCTTTCTAGGCAGACTATTCTGACTGAAGTCTTCATTTAAGTTTTTACTAAATGGTTTGTCAACCTACAGGCGAATTTTGCTATTTTATCTAGCTGTCTACCTTCAACATTTTCCATTTTAAATTTGCTGTATATTAGGGACGTGTTGACGATTGTTTATGTAACAAATGTCATATTGTATTGTCACAGAGTGAAAATATCCACAGGGGGTAAAGTGCGCAGGAGATCGTTTAGAGCTTAACACAAATTAAGTTACGCCAAACTACCATTATAGATTTTAGAAAAACAGTTCGGCTTCTCTTGGGATTTCTTTTCAGCAAGCGCAGTGAATTTTTGAGAGGCAAAGTGGCTAATAAATTTTCCCTGAAATAAAAAAAGCCGGCAGACCTTTGAATGATGGAATGGCGAGATACCGGAACTATTCTTACTGACCGGAAAACTAGTGCCAGTTGTTCAAAAACTGCAAATAATGAATTATCACTGTAGTGAATAATTAGAGCCAAAAAGATGAAACTGTAAGTGGGATAAAACAAAAAGGCTTGCAATTTGAACACGCCATTTGTCCGAAAAATAATTATGGTGAATAATTAACTATTAATAAAGACGTCAAGATGTTAACGGGTGGCCATTCTAGTCTTGAAGTTTGATCTAGAACGGTTTATTTCACGGCTCCAGGTTTGGCAGGCTGTTGTTTCACCTTGTTACTGCTCTTGCTTGCCTGAGTGTGTTGTTTGGGCGCTTGGCTAAACTGCATTACTACTGCACATCAAGGTAACAAACAACTTTTAACTCATACACAAAATCTAGCTGCTATTGGTAGATTAACTTTTCATGGTGCTTCGAAAAACGTGATCGCCAAAGTAAATTGGGTCGGTGTTTTAACCAGGGCCCGTTTTTGGAAAGTCCCGATAACTTTTCGTGCCCGGAACTATATTTTAAAATCAGAATCTATAAAATGGTGATGTATTTTTTAGCCCTCAAATTGTTTCGTCAACTTAGACTTTTATTTCTTTGCTTTCAAAACCAACACAAATAAATCTTCAACGAATACATGGCGCGCATAAGATAGCTTTGCGGGCCCAAAAAGTCATCGGGACTTTCGAGTTCAAAGCACGATTAAGCTAACCCAGGGTTGCGTCAATTTTGAATCCAGTTAAACAACTCAACAATTGAAAATGTTCCAAAGTTTTCAGTCCTTCAGTTTCGACTTTAACTTGTCTTCACTACTAGCTACAAATGATATTTTGAAAACATTTTTAGATAGAGAAATGAAATCCTCAGTGAACTTTTAATCCGGGATAAGCGTTAATCGGTTTTCAAACAACCGGGCCGGGGAAACTAAAAGCATTTTATTTGTCGTTGAACCTGAGCCAGCGCAAGCGAAAATTAGCATGTTCTCTTGGTCTGTGCCATAGGAAGCCATGTTACGAATACGAATCGTACATGACCTATCGAATTCTTTGAAAAAAGATGTAAAAGGATAGCGTCTTTTTTATTATTTACATCTACTCAATCGGCGTGTACATGGCTTACGTTCTTTCTTTCTACACCTTATAATATACCGGCTCGACTGAATTCTTAGAAATACAGAACAAAAAAACAGTAATGAGCTAACGAGCCGTTTTGATGATTTTAACCAGGAAGTCTTCAGCGCCACTTGAAAATACATGCTACGTAAGTTGTTTTTCCCAAATACTATGCAACACAAGTTAATATTAGTTACTCCGGCCAAAATGAGTGTACTTTTCTATACGGAGAGGGTTTTGCTAAACGAATTTCTAAAATGATTTTTTCCGCCAAAAAGAAACTACTTTTGTTGAACTAACCTGGAAGAATTTCGTTTTCCTTCTTTTAATTTGCAAGCAACGTGTGGATCTGGTCTTGGCCTCTGTTCACAATTCAACGATCTTCTTTTCTTTTTCTTTCTTTTCCCCTTTTTACCTATTTCTTTCTCCTAAAGATACGAAAATGGCGGCCGTGTTAAAAAATATCAAAAGGAAAATAAACCATCTGAAAATGTAAGGTATTGGCCATATACCGCGGAGATGTGTCGTCTGACCCATTGTTTTCACATGGTTTATTTATAACAAAATGTGAGTTATATGCGATAACGAGGGTAACAAATTACAAGATACACCGCTACCGCACGAACTTAATTCCGCTATTTTGGCTAACAGGAGAAAACTGTCCATAGTAAACAAAGAATAAACTGTTAGCAAATGGGAAGTTTGAGAAGCACTTTTTTTCAAGTTCTGCTACGTCGAAAAGTTACGGAAACGAAATATTCCGAGCTACCACAAAAGCAAATCGAAAATAAAACGCTGTCTTCCCTGACTTCAGATCTTGAGCATCCATATTTAAAACAATAAAATGCTTCTTTCGCTACAGAAAGGTTAATCATCTTTAACAAATAATGAAGAGGTTATTTGAAAGTCAGAAAAAAAGCGCACTGGATTTCTGAGAGGCAAAGTCACCAAATTTGGCCTGAAAAAACCGGCAGACCTTTCAATGAAATGATGATGAGGCTGAAGTTACCATATTTGTTTAAAAACTGCAAATAATGAATTATCACTAGACTGACATTAAGCCCAAAAAGATGAAACTATATATATTTTAAACCAATTTGTCTGACGGCAGAGCTTCCATGTGTAAATTTTGCCTACTCACGCAGCAGCTGAATATTTGTTCGCGCTGTATAGTTGATAATTGCGCCTTTCTAGGCAGACTATTCTGACTGAAGTCTTCATTTAAGTTTTTACTAAATGGTTTGGCAACCTACAGGCGAATTTTGCTATTTTATCTAGCTGTCTACCTTCAACATTTTCCATTTTAAATTTGCTGTATATTAGGGACGTGTTGACGATTGTTTATGTAACAAATGTCATATTGTATTGTCACAGAGTGAAAATATCCACAGGGGGTAAAGTGCGCAGGAGATCGTTTAGAGCTTAACACAAATTAAGTTACGCCAAACTACCATTATAGATTTTAGAAAAACAGTTCGGCTTCTCTTGGGATTTCTTTTCAGCAAGCGCAGTGAATTTTTGAGAGGCAAAGTGGCTAATAAATTTTCCCTGAAATAAAAAAAGCCGGCAGACCTTTGAATGATGGAATGGCGAGATACCGGAACTATTCTTACTGACCGGAAAACTAGTGCCAGTTGTTCAAAAACTGCAAATAATGAATTATCACTGTAGTGAATAATTAGAGCCAAAAAGATGAAACTGTAAGTGGGAAAAAACAAAAAGGCTTGCAATTTGAATACGCCATTTGTCCGAAAAATAATTATAGTGAATAATTAACTATTAATAAAGACGTCAAGATGTTAACGGGTGGCCATTCTAGTCTTGAAGTTTGATCTAGAACGGTTTATTTCACGGCTCCAGGTTTGGCAGGCTGTTGTTTCACCGTGTTACTTCTCTTGCTTGCATGAGTGTGCTGTTTGGGCGCTTGGCTAAACTGCATTACTACTGCACATCAAGGTAACAAACAACTTTAACTCATACACAAAATCTAGCTGCTATTGGTAGATTAACTTTTCATGGTGCTTCGAAAAACGTGATCGCCAAAGTAAATTGGGTCGGTGTTTTAACCAGGGCCCGTTTCTGGAAAGTCCCGATAACTTTTCGTGCCCGGAACTATATTTTAAAATCAGAATCTATAAAATGGTGATGTATTTTTTAGCCCTCAAACCAGGTCGACTTGTTTCGTCAACTTAGACTTTTATTTCTTTGCTTTCAAAACCAACACAAATAAATCTTCAACGAATACATGGTGCGCATAAGATAGCTTTGCGGGCCCAAAAAGTCATCGGGACTTTCGAGTTCAAAGCGCGATTAAGCTAACCCAGGGTTAGCGTCAATTTTGAATCCAGTTAAACAACTCAACAATTGAAAATGTTCCAATGTTTTCAGTCCTTCAGTTTCGACTTTAACTTGTCTTCACTACTAGCTACAAATGACCTTTTGAAAACATTTTTAAATAGAGAAATGAAATCCTCAGTGAACTTTTAATCCGGGATAAGCGTTAATCGGTTTTCAAACAACCGGGCTTGGGAAACTAAAAGCATTTTATTTGTCGTTGAACCTGAGCCAGCGCAAGCGAAAATTAGCATGTTCTCTTGGTCTGTGGCATAGGTAGCCATGTTACGAATACGAATCGTACATGATCTTTCGAATTCTTTGAAAAACGTTGTAAAGGGATAGCACCTTTTTTATTATTTACATCTACTAGTTCGGCGTGTACATGGCTTACGTTCTTTCTTTCTACACCTTATAATATACCGGCTCGACTGAGTTCTTAGAAATACAGAACAAAAAAACAGTAATGAGCTAACGAGCCGTTTTGATAATTTTAACCAGGAAGTCTTCAGCGCCACTTGAAAATACATGCTACGTAAATTGTTTTTCCCAAATACTATACAATACAAGTTAATATTAGTTACTCCGGCCAAAAGGAGTGTACTTTTCTATACGGAGAGGGTTTTGCTAAACGAATTTCTAAAATAATTGTTAACCAACATATTTCGCTGAATTGCGTTTTCAAAGGAAACAATTTTTTGTAAAGTGGGAACCTTTTTCAGGGTGTCTACCTGGTTTAAAATATTGGCAAAACTTTTCAGCAAACAGCAAAACAGATATTTAAAGGAACGCCGATCAGTCCATCACAAATCTTCGTCTATGCAGCGCGTGTTTGGCGTCGCGATATACTCTCGATAAATTAGGAAGCTATAAAAATGATTTTTTTCCGTCAAAAAGAAACAACTTTTGTTGAACTAACTTGCTCGGGCCTTACTGGAAGAATTTCGTTTTCCTTCTTTCAATTTGCAAGCAAGGTGTGGATCTGGCCTTGGCCTCTCTTCACAATTCAACGATTTTCTTTTCTTTTTCTTTCTTTTCCCCTTTTATCTATTTCTTTCTCATAAAGATACGAAAATGGCGGCCGTGTTAAAAAATATCAAAAGGAAAATAAACCATCTGAAAATGTAAGGTATTGGCCATATACCGCGGAGATGTGTCGTCTGACCCATTGTTTTCACATGGTTTATTTATAACAAAATGTGAGTTATATGCGATAACGAGGGTAACAAAATTACAAGATACATCGCTACCGCACGAACTTAATTCCGCTATTTTGGCTAACAGGAGAAAACTGTCCATAGTAAACAAAGAATAAACTGTTAGCAAATGGGAAGTTGGAGAAGCACTTTTTTTCAAGTTCTGCTACGTCGAAAAGTTACGGAAACGAAAGATTCCGAGCTACCACAAAAGCAAATCGAAAATAAAACGCTGTCTTCCCTGACTTCAGATCTTGAGCATCCATATTTAAAACAATAAAATGCTTCTTTCGCTACAGAAAGGTTAATCATCTTTAACAAATAATGAAGAGGTTATTTGAAAGTCAGAAAAAAGCGCACTGGATTTCTGAGAGGCAAAGTCACCAAATTTGGCCTGAAAAAACCGGCAGACCTTTCAATGAGGTGATGATGAGGCTGAAGTTACCATATTTGTTTAAAAACTGCAAATAATGAATTACCACTAGACTGACATTAAGCCCAAAAAGATGAAACTATATATATTTTAAACCAATTTGTCTGACGGCAGAGCTTCCATGTGTAAAATTTTGCCTACTCACGCAGCAGCTGAATATTTGTTCGCGCTGTATAGTTGATAATTGCGCCTTTCTAGGCAGACTATTCTGACTGAAGTCTTCATTTAAGTTTTTACTAAATGGTTTGTCAACCTACAGGCGAATTTTGCTATTTTATCTAGCTGTCTACCTTCAACATTTTCCATTTTAAATTTGCTGTATATTAGGGACGTGTTGACGATTGTTTATGTAACAAATTTCATATTGTATTGTCACAGAGTGAAAATATCCACAGGGGGTAAAGTGCGCAGGAGATCGTTTAGAGCTTAACACAAATTAAGTTACGCCAAACTACCATTATAGATTTTAGAAAAACAGTTCGGCTTCTCTTGGGATTTCTTTTCAGCAAGCGCAGTGAATTTTTGAGAGGCAAAGTGGCTAATAAATTTTCCCTGAAATAAAAAAAGCCGGCAGACCTTTGAATGATGGAATGGCGAGATACCGGAACTATTCTTACTGACCGGAAAACTAGTGCCAGTTGTTCAAAAACTGCAAATAATGAATTATCACTGTAGTGAATAATTAGAGCCAAAAAGATGAAACTGTAAGTGGGATAAAACAAAAAGGCTTGCAATTTGAACACGCCATTTGTCCGAAAAATAATTATGGTGAATAATTAACTATTAATAAAGACGTCAAGATGTTAACGGGTGGCCATTCTAGTCTTGAAGTTTGATCTAGAACGGTTTATTTCACGGCTCCAGGTTTGGCAGGCTGTTGTTTCACCTTGTTACTGCTCTTGCTTGCCTGAGTGTGTTGTTTGGGCGCTTGGCTAAATTGCATTACTACTGCACATCAAGGTAACAAACAACTTTAACTCATACACAAAATCTAGCTGCTATTGGTAGATTAACTTTTTATGGTGCTTCGAAAAACGTGATCGCCAAAGTAAATTGGGTCGGTGTTTTAACCAGGGCCCGTTTCTGGAAAGTCCCGATAACTTTTCGTGCCCGGAACTATATTTTAAAATCAGAATCTATAAAATGGTGATGTATTTTTTAGCCCTCAAACCAGCTCGACTTGTTTCGTCAACTTAGACTTTTATTTCTTTGCTTTCAAAACCAACACAAATAAATCTTCAACGAATACATGGTGCGCATAAGATAGCTTTCCGGGCCCAAAAAGTCATCGGGACTTTCGAGTTCAAAGCACGTTTAAGCTAACCCAGGGTTAGCGTCAATTTTGAATCCAGTTAAACAACTCAACAATTGAAAATGTTCCAAAGTTTTCAGCCCTTCAGTTTCGACTTTAACTTGTCTTCACTACTAGCTACAAATGACATTTTGAAAACATTTTTAAATAGAGAAATGAAATCCTCAGTGAACTTTTAATCCGGGATAAGCGTTTATCGGCTTTCAAACAACCGGGCCGGGGAAACTAAAAGCATTTTATTTGTCGTTGAACCTGAGCCAGCGCAAGCGAAAATTAGCATGTTCTCTTGGTCTGTGGCATAGGTAGCCATGTTACGAATACGAATCGTACATGATCTTTCGAATTCTTCCAGGAAAAACGTTGTAAAGGGATAGCGCCTTTTTTATTATTTACATCTACTAGTTCGGCGTGTACATGGCTTACGTTCTTTCTTTCTACACCTTATAATATACCGGCTCGACTGAGTTCTTAGAAATACAGAACATAAAAACAGTAATGAGCTAACGAGCCGTTTTGATAATTTTAACCAGGAAGTCTTCAGCGCCACTTGAAAATACATGCTACGTAAATTGTTTTTCCCAAATATACTATGCAATACAAGTTAATATTAGTTACTCCGGCCAAAAGGAGTGTACTTTTCTATACGGAGAGGGTTTTGCTAAACGAATTTCTAAAATAATTGTTAACCAACATATTTCGCTGAATTTCGTTTTCAAAGAAAACAGTTTGTTGTAAAGTGGGAACCTTTTTCAGGGTGTCTACCTGGTTTAAAATATTGGCAAAACTTTTCAGCAAACAGCAAAACAGATGTTTGTAGGAACGCCGATCAGTCCATCACAAATCTTCGTCTATGCAGCGCGTGTTTGGCGTCGCGATATACTCTCGATAAATTAGGAAGCTATAAAAATGATTTTTTTCCGTCAAAAAGAAACGACTTTTGTTGAACTAACTTGCCCGCGCCTTACTGGAAGAATTTCGTTTTCCTTCTTTTAATTTGCAAGCAAGGTGTGGATCTGGTCTTGGCCTCTGTTCACAATTCAACGATCTTCTTTTCTTTTTCTTTCTTTTCCACTTTTTATCTATTTTTTCCTCCTAAAGATACGAAAATGGCGGCCGTGTTAAAAAATATCAAAAGGAAAATAAACCATCTGAAAATGTAAGGTATTGGTCATATACCGCGGAGATGTGTCGTCTGACCCATTGTTTTCACATGGTTTATTTATAACAAAATGAATTATATGCGATAACCAGGGTAACAAAATTACAAGATACAACGCCACCGCACGAACTAGATTCCGCTATTTTGGCTAACAGGAGAAAACAGTCCATAGTAAACAAAGAATAAACTGTTAGCAAATGGGAAGTTGGAGAAGCACTTTTTTTCAAGTTCTGCTACGTCGAAAAGTTACGGAAACGAAATATTCCGAGCTTCCACAAAAGCAAATCGAAAATAAAACGCTGTCTTCCCTGACTTCAGATCTTGAGCATCCATATTTAAAACAATAAAATGCTTCTCTCGCTACAGAAAGGTTAATCATCTTTAACAAATAATGGAGAGGTTATTTGAAAGTCAGAAAAAAAGCGCACTGGATTTCTGAGAGGCAAAGTCACCAAATTTGGCCTGAAAAAACCGGCAGACCTTTCAATGAAATGATGATGAGGCTGAAGTTACCATATTTGTTTAAAAACATCAAATAATGAATTATCACTAGACTGACATTAATCCCAAAAAGATGAAACTATATATATATATATTAAACCAATTTGTGTGGCGGCTGTGCACCCATGTGTAAAGTTTGCCAACTCACGCAGCAGGTGAATATTTGCTAACGCTGTATAATTGATAATTGCGCCTTTCTAGGCAGACTATTCTGACTGAAGTCTTCATTTAAGTTTTTACTAAATGTTTTGGCAACATACAGGCGAATTTTGCTATTTTATCTAGCTGTCTATCTTCAACAATTACCATTTTAAATTTGCTGTATATTAGGGACGTGTTGACGATTGTTTATGTAACAAATGTCATATTGTATTGTCACAGAGTGAAAATATCCACAGGGGGTAAAGTGCGCAGGAGATCGTTTAGAGCTTAACACAAATTAAGTTACGCCAAACTACCAATATTGATTTTAGAAAAACAGTTCGGCTTCCCTCGGGAATGTTTTAGTTATGCGCATGCGTAAGAAACATGTGTCCTCTAATGAAATTTACCACAAGAAAAGAGACTATTTGTCTATAACAAACGAGATAATAAGAAGCCCGACGTGGCTAAGAATTACTCCTTGCACTTAGTCCTCATAGATTTAAAACACGTTTCCGTTGTGCCAGATATCCGGTGTCTTATTCTTTCTGAACAAAAAGAAACGGATACTGTTATGTTAAGCTGGCCGAGCGAAAAGCGGATGTCTCGAGGCGAGTGACCAAGGAAAACAGAAACTTGCATTTTATGACGTGAGCGATCGCCATATATGGCGATGGCCCACTCAAAAAAGCAATTCAATTAACTATTAATAATTGACTAGTCATTTGTAACCCTGACCCCAAACACCCGCGGATGGTGGGGATTTTACAAAGCAATAGTGGGGAGAATTACGGTGACTTTACACTAATTTCTTGCACCAGCCCCTGGGGAAATTACCAGACATGTACGGCATCGCCAAACCCCGGGGTGGGAGTGGGGCTTCCTTGCGCACATTTGATGACGTCATCCTTGCTCGTGAAAGAAACGAAATGGACTGAAACGGAGAAAGCTATTTTGCATCAGGTATTTTGTACTTATTAAGTGACTGGGTCTTTCAATGGCGTTTTGAATGGACTGTTCAATATCTTACTATAGGTTATAAAACGTTTGAAGATATTATTTTCTGGGTTTTTAACTAGTTTACAATAATGGCAAAACGTTTCATAAAAACTGCAAAAAATGTCTGTAGAAACACCTCTCCGTCATTAACCCGGCTTATCGTCTTTGAAGCGCGTGTTTACCAATAGATGCTGCTATGCTGTTGACACATTATGAAGTTATAATAATGCAAGCTTTTAACCACAAAAAGAAACGGCTTTTGTGGAACAATCCTGCCCACGCATTACTAGCAGAATTTTGTTTTCCTTCTTTTTATTTCCAAGCGAAGTGTGGATCTCTCCCTGGCCTCGGTTCACACTTCAATGAACTTGCAAAAACGTAAAACAAAAATTCCCATACCCCGGTAGCTGGCTCTCACGTTGGATTAATAGCATCCAAGCATATCTCTTTTACCAAATTTGTTTGAAAATTATAAATATTTTTGTTAAGCGAAACGCAGTCAGTTTCACAGGATAATATATATAGATAGGCTTAGCCTAACAACGTCGTTCTGTGAACAAGTTTAACTAAGGTGAAAGGTCGGAAGCATTAGAATTAAGATTGACGAAGGCTATTTTTCAATTTTAGCAATTCTCTAAAACAGTAAGCTTATCACGCGACCGTCTACACAGTACATTAATTCAGACCATACAAAAGTTCACAAAAACAACTTTTTCTCCGTCTAGAATAACTAGAACGACTATTTTCTGAATAAAATACACTTGTTGCTTGTCAGAAATTGCCCGAGAACCTAATTTGAAAATCAAAATTGCAAAAATACACAAACATATTTGCATAAGGCGATGCGAGTGAAGATAGACCGGTACTATAAAATCAAAGTCTTGTTTTGTTTACATAAAATCGCTTTTCAACCTATGTAATGAATTAACAACTTTTCCGCTTATAAGTAAATACACAAGAAAACCACACAATGTTTTGGCAGTAAATGGGACCAAGGTTGTTGGGTGCACCCTGGACTAAACTAAGGGTGGCAGCGACACACCCTGCAATGGTAATATAAAGGGGGTGGCAACAACACACCCCGCCGGTAATGGATGAGCCAACAAGTGTGGGGCATCCCACACCTGGTAAAATGCAATAAAAACAAAGGGATGAGCCAACGAGTGTGGCGCATGCCACACTCGGCTTAACTAGGGGATGAGCCAACGAGTGTGGCGCATGCCACACCCGGCTAGTGTAAGGCTAAGGTGGGGTCAGGGTCCCACCCAGCCTGCTACGTGCAACGCTAAGTGGCAGGTGTGCACCCAAGCCCGTAGTCCAGCTTTATTGATAGGGGGTGAGGTGGGAGAAAAATAGAACACAGTAAACTGAGATAGCAAATGGTGAACTCACGGCAACACAAGGTGCTGTACAAGGAGAGAAAACACGCGAACACGCAGCTATGTATAAAAGCCTGATAAGGCATAACTTTGTATCGATTACAGACCACAAACAATGCACTATAAATGGCACAGTATAATAAAGCATGCGAACTAGCATGTGAGGCCCGATAAGGCATAACTTGTATTGATTACACAAAGATAACAACGCATACTATTAAAACTCAAAGAGCAGTTCAGTCTGGTTGAGTAGAATGTCTCGCGTGACACAGTTCAAATGTTGACAGCCATAAATAAGATACTACTAGGCGAGCTTTCATGAATGCCTGAATGAATAAAAAGTCTATATATATTCACGAAAACGCTCCGAGTAGTTAACTCTAATTTACAAGTAAATTACCATTAACAACTTTTCCGCTTATAAGTAAATACACAAGAAAACCACACAATGTTTTGGCAGTAAATGAGACCAAGGTTGTTGGGTGCACCCTGGACTAAACTAAGGGTGGCAGCGACACACCCTGCAATGATAATATAAAGGGGGTGGCAGCAACACACCCCGCCGGTAATGGATGAGCCAACAAGTGTGGGGCATCCCACACCTGGTAAAATGCAATAAAAACAAAGGGATGAGCCAACGAGTGTGGCGCATGCCACACCTGGCTAAACTAGGGGATGAGCCAACGAGTGTGGCGCATGCCACACCCGGCTAGTGTAAGGCTAAGGTGGGTTCAGGGTCCCACCCAGCCTCTTACGTGCAACGCTAAGTGGCAGGTGTGCACCCAAATTAATCCCCAAATACTGCCTTTATGACTCTAAATTATGGTAATGTAGAAGTGCAACGTCCTTCTTGCGGGTTCCAAATGCTCTGTGCTGTGGTGGTTGTGGTGGCTAGTAGACTGGGTACTTTCTGAATAATGGAAGGTGGTGTTCTGATGTATAGTGTGAAGCAGTTGCTGGATCACCGGCCTAGTGTCTGGATGAGCCAGGGAGGTAAACCAGCAGCTGCAGCTGTTGTAGCTGCCCCAATCCGGAAGCTGTGAGAGGCATAGAGCTCTGTTGGAACACCGATCCGCTGGAGAAGGAGGCGAAGGACCGATGTTACCTTTGCCCTAGTGAGGTAAAGACCAGACTGAAATGCCTAGAGTGGAGCTTCGTTGGTGGATGATTGCAGCGCCAAATACCTGCGGAGTGCTCGGACTGCACAGACAGAACGGCCAGACGGAGCTAACAAAAGGGAACAGCCTTGACGGTAGGGGTCCGTTTTTGAGACCTTCAATTGCAAAGTTAAGCTGTCGTCAGACAAGAAGGAAATGTCGGCTCGGCTGAGATGCACAAGTGGATTAAACTGTGTTGTGGATGGGGAAGTAAACTCACTGGAACGAAGAAAATCATAGAAGGCCAAAGTAAAGGCGGACCAGAGCATTAATTTGTCATGAGGTAGGATGTCTTGCGCTCGTGCTAACTCAGTCTTGAGCTGGCGGAGAAGTGCCATGGTGATGGGGAGGCGGCGTTTGGAGGAGATGCCTACGCTGCGTTTAATGCCACGAAGGAGGAAGTGGAGGAGTGGGGCATCCTGGAAGGGGTCTGATAGACTGTTCTCAATGTGAGCAAAACGGATGCCTGCCATGTACAACTTGATGGTTTTATAACTGACCTGGTCGGCAAGGATGGCAGCAAAATAACGCAGTGTTGAAGATTCAATTTATAAAGGTTTGTATGGGAACGCAACGGTTTTGCTTCAAAACTTAAAAATTAGAATCTTATGTGAATAAAATTGACTTACCCTGTTGCTGTGTTGTATTCTTTGTTGTTTGCTTGCTCCTCGGGGCGATTTAGCGCGATTTCGGCGAGTTATCGTTATTTCGGTGTTCCACTGCTAAAAGAAAGACAAGGCCGAACACGGATTTCCGGAGTGCCCGCCGATCGAAGCGAATAAATCCTCTGAAAATAACCCTGTCGACTCAATTCCTTCGCAGAATCAAAGAAGATATGTTGAAGTTCCATTTCTGTTCACTTAACACGCAAATCTGCCCTCAAAAGCCTTCGCTACGAAAGATTTATTTCGAGATTGCTTTCCCTCACAAATTCGAAATAACCGCTTCCAAATCGCCATGGACTGTTTCACGGTTCACGTAGTATGTTGGGTAGCTATAATTAGCCCGACCGGGGGGTTGACAGCATCAATCTGTCGAAAGCCAAATCAAAATGCTCCCCGGGTCCCCTCTTGGCGAAACACGTTTGACTAGCTTTACTTTATCACCCCAGATCTGGTTGATGAAATGGCCAAACAAAGACGAATTTGCCTGACAGGGAACGTTTTCTTTTATCTTCTCTCCTTCAGCTAGTATTTCTCGGACTGCTACCAATTTACCTTCGCAGTGTTTGAAGTTTGATAACAACCTACAAAATATATGACCGGTGATCATAATTAGATTTCAATTTTGTATACGAGCGGAAGCCGTAAGCGTCAGCTTTGTGGATAAATTTTTGCGTTGAGCAAACTGTTAAACCTACCATGTCCTCCATTGCCACGATGAAGAAGTCATCGCTTCGGCACAGATCGCTTTTCGCATAGATTAGCACACTGCTCTGGCCAAATTTCGTTTTCTCAGCCGCTTATTTTTAAATTTTGTAAACACGACTCGACTCGATTTTGATTTGTCGAAGGAAACAATGGGCCTCTTTGTGGGTTTGACAAATAAAGCACGGCGGTGTCATACATCAGCCAGGCAGAAGACTTAAATTTACGGCTGAATTTACAAATTTGATCCTGGTAAGCGAGGAGGTCTGGGGCCAGTTGGGGGAAGCTGGAAAGGAGAGTGCGAAGGTACACATTCCAAGCCTCCAGCCAGGATGAAAGGCCATCGATGCGGCGTTTCCTGTGTTGAGTGGGTACGAAAGCTAGGGTGGAGGTGTCTTGAGGGTTGATCTCCAGAGTAAAATTGTTGGAGGTGGCAGAAGTATGTATGGGGTACATGTTGGCTGATAAAAGATCATTAAAATCAATGTACTCACGCTTTAGGATCTTGTTCCTTAGTTTTTGAGGCAGAGATGGCAGGCTGGGGTCGGTGACATTCACATTGGCTCGGCGCACTTGGAGGGGCCTAATGCCTAACGAGTCATGGTTTACTGGCGGGGGCCTGGTGCCTAACACATCGGTCGGAGAGACGCCATCTTGAATTGTCTCGTGGTCTTCAGGCAAATGTTCGCGATCGGCTTGCGAGCTAACGGGGGAAAGGAGCGGAACGACGACGTCGGAATTCCGCAGTATGGGTTCCTGTTGGCCAGAACCAACGACCTCTGCGATAAGTAGGTGAAGCTGGTCGAGTTGTCCGCTCAAGAAAGGCTGAGCGATGTTTTCGACGGATGCTACTGGGGAACGTGTGAAGTTTGGGACATCGGCATTCCGCTTTGGGCGCGGACGAACCTGACGGTTTCCATGGTCGTTTTCGTTCTCGAAGACGCGCTGGGCAATTTGCGCCTTCGTGCCTGTTGTCACGAGATTTCGTGCAGACGCCAACAGAATCAGGCTTTTCTTCGGTAATGCCTGCAAATCGGCAAGCGACATGGCCTTTGGATCGAAGCTAGCGGGACGGTTAGTGTGCGAGGCATGGCGCTCCGCGCGGGCCTTCGGCCCGCAGAGCTCCGCCAAAAAAGGTGTTCATTACTGAAAGTGCAAAAATACTATAAGAGGTACAAATATTAAACAATGTTCGTTTCCATCTATCTTTCGTCCAAAATCGGTTCCAGTTTTCTCACGATCATCAAAATATTCTACCGAAGTTTTAAAATATGCAAATGACTTAAAGAGCGCACATATCACATTGGAGATATCTGACATTTGAGATATAACAGTTTATGAGCAATATGGCGATGATATGGTCGAACTGGCAGTTTGACCGCATTGTCGCATTGCCCATAAAAATGGAAGGTCCGATTCGCTGGCATATGATCTCTTATTATCGCGCTGAACGACGAAACTGAATTGTCAACGAAAAGGTAGCATTTGGTTAGAACAACTTATAACCCAATCTGTTTGTGGAGTTTTCCTTTGTTGATTTTGCCTGTCCACGCAGCAGGTGATTTTTCGCTGGCACTCTTCAGTTGATTAATGTGTCTTTCTAGGCAGGCTGTACTTAGTTCAATATTCATTTACGTTTTAATTTTATTATTTGGCAACTTGGAGGGAAATTTCGCCTTGTCGAAATTTCATTTATACCGATACACTGTTTTGATCGTAATGTGGGAGCTCTGTGTGGAGTCGCACTAGTTTGCTGAAGATGATAAACACGTAAACCAGAGAAAGCACTCTCAAATAACCTAAATAAGATTTAGAAACTTCAGAGGGACCGCCACAAAAATGACCGCCAAAATTCCCGGTATTCAAAAAAAAAATGGAAATTCCTGTATTCAGCTGAACAATGTGATAAAAAAAAAACGAATAAGCTCATTTCCGTCAATAAACTGCATTGTCAATAAACCGAGTGCATTGGACACACCTACAGGCTGTCAAAAAAGGTTGTCTCATACGGTAACTGCAAGCAAAGAAAATGACCATAGCCGAGATAACAAAGGTACACTGTGCAATCATGCATGTGGCCCACAGGACCAACAAATAAGTCAACGTGAACAGCAAAGCTGAGACCAGCAAAATAAATTATGGCTGAATCACGAGGCAACATATAAATACATTTGGCGGCTTGACATGAAATGTACACTGTACATATAAAAAGGAAATGGCTTAATGGCAAAGAAAAAACTATTGACCCTTTTGGCCTAAAAGCCATAACGACTTTAAAACCGCCCCTGTCAGGCTACGAGCTGTAAAATGACCATATCGGGTTTGAACGATGCCACCACTTGGAGATCATTTTTAGAGTGGTGGCTACTGTCCTGCCCAAACACCGTGCCATTTAAAACTTGCCGCCCTCTTTAAGAAAAATTGGTGATTTAGGCGCAGTACTTTAGAGGCAAATTGGTTCAAACGACGTACGAAAGAATGCCCAAGGAGTAATATTTTAGGGTTATCCATGTAGCAAAATTTCTCAACTGCACTCCCGTAACTCTGACATAAGTTAAACTAATAAATATTAAAAATATATCTTACAATTACAAGACTATAAGTATATAAGTAGACTTGGCACGTAAAAAGTATTCTACCCAAGAGATCTAATCGCTGTGATGGTGGAAAGCAAGAGGGAAATACTGTATGAAATGATCACTCTATACTCGCACGAGAATACACGCAATGCACTGTGATTGGTTGTTATTGGAACTATCATAAACCACCATCGGATGCACAAAGACTACACAAGACCATTGTGACAGAAATAGTATTATGCCATGACATAATGCTTGGTTTTCTTGTGATAAATAGTGTATGCAACTCATCAAAACTGCAAAGGAACCCAAACTTTCCTTAAACTTGCTGCCGTGGTTTTAAGTTCCTCGAATTTTACAAAATAATTTTGCTGTCTACTTGCAATGTTTGCCATTTGCAATTTGTTCCACTCATTAGAGACTTAGAACGATTGTTTATAAAACGGGTGTCGTAAATATACATTTTCACGGATTCAATATATTCCCATGAATGGAAAAGCGTACTAGGTGATGGCCCACAACTAAACTGAACTAATTACGCCAAGCTACTGATAGAATTTGGGCAAACATATCAACAAAAAATCCCCAACAAATGCAAAAAGTAAGAAAGTGAATTACTTGAATTTTTATCAACGACGCTTGGATAAATCAATTGAATGAGCCGTCATACATAAAAAACCCTGCTGTAAATTGTAAACAAAAACTTAATTTCGCAATTGGAAAGTTCGAAAAGCACTTGTTTCATGAGATGCCACGTCAAACTAAAAACAAATATGTCAAGGTTTGTAGACAAGCTTCACTGAGCTTACCGACAGTACTAATTAGAGAGAAACTTCTTTTTAAACACACCACATTGTCGTCCCCAGAGCCCTCGTTTCGCTTGGTCAGCGGAGAAAACGAAGGCTCTTGGACCAAAGCCTTCCGGATGTCGTAAAATCCACGACATCCGTTAGCGCATGCCTAATCCATTAATGTACTATTGCGCTTGCTCAATACCAGAAACCGGAAATAGAAAATTAAACCTTTCGTGGGTGCATTCTCGTCCCCAGAGCCCCCGTTTCGTTTGGTTGAGCGCTGGAGCCGAGAATGTCGTGTGCGTACAAGACTTTAAATACAATTACAGGAAAACATCACACTTAAAAAGAAAGAAGGAAAGCTTTGCGTGCTGCTGTTATTTAGAAGAAAGATCGTCTTTGTATTTTGCCTACTGGTTTTAGAAAAGCCTCAATAAGTAAAACGATTTTCTTTCGTTTTGGAGCTGTGCATTTATCGTTTCGCCACTGAACGCAATCATATCTGACCAAATCAGTTGATGGGGCAGCTAAATTTGTTCATGGACACACTGTGGTCATTGTTTAGGCTAATTTCATCGATCAGTGGTAAGAAATATCGAGGGAATTTTTGTTTTGCATTCGTTTCATGTTATTTTAATTGGGCTTCAGGTGACCTTCGTTTCCCTAGATTTGTATTTCAACTGAGTTGTAGCAAAGACTACTACCTAATAAGGGAAATATAACTTGCTTACAAGAGTGCTGATAGCGTTGTTGTGTTGTTGTTATTTAAAATGGGTCACCAAGTGGTAATATTTCTTTCCGCCCTTGGGCTTTCTTCAGGATTTCTGCCTCTCTTTACTCGTCCCTGAAGCAAGCAACATACTTACTTCATTAATAGCGGAGCTCTCGCGGGCCGAAGGCCCGCTACGGAGCCCCATACTCATAGAACCCATGCCCGTCATTATTCATGGTCATGGCTAGCGGAAAGTTTCGCGGGCGCGCGTCCGTAACATGTATGTTCGAGCGAGCGTCCGTTCCGCAGGACTAGTTCGCGGGCGCGTATGACGTCGCAAAACATGCGCGTATGACGTCACGCAACACCCGGGATCTTAGCAATTTTGAAATCAAAGCGAGGCTTTGTTTTTCGCGCGGCTACATGGCCGATGTCACGTCATTTCTGTCGTAAACACTCTTGTTTAGCGGAGAAAAAGGTTGCAAAATTGTTTTCCCTGTATTTTTCGCGGTTTGCTACTCAAGACAGGGATACTAATTAAGGGATACTCAGAAGCCGCTATAGTAGAAAAAGAAGAGCTTTCAGGGACAAAATCTTGCCTCGAGGAACTTCATACGTTTTTATCAATTCGGGAGCAATGCGGGGAGATATTTTTTTTTTACGGATTTCAGAACGGAAAAGGCGGAGATTCAAAAAATTTCCAAGCAGTCGAGAGGCTTAAAGGTAAAATAAATTATATTGTTCGATGGGAATTTATGTTGATATCAATCTTTGATTGACTTTTTCTTTGTGTTCTCGTTAGTTTTGGGAACTGTTTATAAAACGTGCTTAAATTCAGTCGTATCAATTTCTTGAATTTCATCGAAGACAGCTCGGCCTCCATGCGCCATAAATGGTACGCGTCTTGCTTTTTAACATAAACTTATGGATATTTGAATAAAATTGTTCGAAAGAAGATTGTGTTGTCTATTTTTATGTGTTTGTTCATTTATTATATAGGTTAAAAAGCGATTTTATGTAAACAAAACAAGGCTTGGATTTTATAGTTGTATCTTCAATCGCGTCTCCTTTATATGCAAATTAACGTCTGTGTATTTTTTTTGCAATTTTGATTTCCAAATCAGTTTTTCGGGCAATTTTTGATACACAACAGGTGTATTATATTCGGAAATTAGGCAAACTAGTTATCCTAGACCAAGAAAAAGTTTTGTGAACTTTTGTACGGTGTAAATGTACTGTTTTGACGGTCGCGTAATACTGTTTTTGAGAATTGCTAAAATTGAAAAATAGCCTGTCGTCAACCTTAATTCTTGTGCTTCCGATTTTTCACCTGAGTTATGTTTATCATGCCTTCTATGGTCCGGTTAAATCTTTCAATCATTCCGTCGGACTGTGGGTGGAGGGGTGTGGTTCTAGTTTTATCCATCCCCAGTGTCTGGCACATTTCTTGAAACACCTTTGACTCGAAATTTCTTCCCTGGTCGGAATGTACCTGCCTCGGGATGCCAAAACGTGCTACGAACTCTTCAACTAGAACTCGCGCTACGGTTGTAGCTTCTTGATTAGGAATCGCAAAGGCTTCCGTCCACTTCGAAAAGTAATCCCCAACGACAAGGATGTACTTATTGCCACGATCTGACACGGGCAGTGGTCCCAAGACGTCCAGTGCCACTCTCTCCAGGGGGGAACCCACGTTGTAAGTTCGCAAGGGCGCTCGGGGCTGGCGGGTTGGCCTTTCCCTGGAGGCACAGAGGTCGCATTCCCGACACCAGTCCTTAACGTCTTTCGTGCTTCCGGGCCAAAAGAACCTTTCTTTAACTCTTCCCAGCGTCTTCTTGATACCCAAGTGTCCTGCCGTTTCCTTGGTGTGGAGGTCGTAAAGGACATCCTTTCTGAGACCGGACGGTATTGCAAGCTGCCAACGGACCTCGTCTCCGGCTTCAGATTCCCATCGTCGATAAAGGACACCGTCTCGTAGTGACAGACGTTCCCATTGACTCCAGAAAGCCTTGATTGATTTGTTTTCGATCGACACCTTTTCCCATGAAGGACGAGAACTGCAAGATTCCTTCCACGTGATTATTTTCCTTAAGTCTGCGTCGGCCAACTGACTGGTCCGAAAATCACTCCTGTTACCCCTAGCAACACAGGCCTGCTTGGAGCTGTCGCTTCCGGTGAGGTTCTGTTCGGTCCTGGGCTCAGATTTTGGATCGGGCTGAGCAGTCCTACCATTGCCCCCCATGGGCTTCTCTGGACCTTGAAGTGCGCAACAGGGTATGACGTCTAAGCTTGTATTAGAATCCTCTTCTAATGTGCGTTCCCTCTTTTGTTCGAGACGATCGCAGTACCGGCAGTCACTGCATGGCCTTCTTGAAAGGGCGTCAGCATTCCCATGGTGTACACCAGAACGGTGTTCGATCTTAAAGTCGTAAGTCCCCAGAAGTTCTAACCACCTGGCGAGTTGGCCCTCTGGGTTTTTGAATTTAAGCAACCATTTTAAAGCACGATGATCTGTACGGACGAGGAACTGCCTTCCACACAAGTAGTGGTGGTAAGTCTTTACTGCCACAATAACCGCCAAGAGCTCTTTGCGGGTCACGCAGTAGTTCCTCTCACTCTTGCTCGGTGACTTGCTGTGGAACGCAATCACCTTCTCTTCCCCCTCCTGGATTTGGGACAGTACTACACCAAGACCAGTGTTGCTTGCATCGGTGTCCAGGATAAACGAGCCATCAACTGTTGGGAAGGCCAGAATGGGGGCTGTCGTTAACAAGGATTTTAGCCGGCAAAACGCGTCTTCGCACTCGCTGGTCCATCGAAACTCTCTCTGTTCTTCGGTAACCTTGTAAAGGGGCCTGGCAATGTCAGCGAAACCACGAACGAAGCGCCTGTAGTACGAGCAAAGGCCCAGGAAGCTTTTGACGTCTTTGGCTGTTCGTGGGAGAGGCCAATTACGTACCGCATCGATCTTCTTGGGGTCGGTAGACATCCCTTGGTCGCTCACTACGTGGCCAAGGAAGGGAACAGATCGCTGAAGAAGAACGTACTTCTTTGGGCTTAATTTAAGACCTGCATCACGTAATCGCTGTAATACCGTGCGGAGCCTCTGAATGGCCTCTCGAAACTGACGACCATGGACTATGATGTCGTCCAAGTAGAGAAGGCAGACCTCCCAAGGGAGACCGGACAACACTTTTTCCATCAGACGCTCGAATGTTGCCGGGGCATTGCAGAGTCCAAAACTCATAACCGTAAACTGGTATAGACCGTTTCCAGTCGTGAAGGTAGTCTTCAGCTTGTCATGCTCGTCCATCGCAACCTGCCAGTAACCACTACACAGGTCTAGGGTAGAAAACCATTTGCAGCCGGCTAGCGCATCCAAGCAGTCGTCGATCCTTGGCAGAGGGTAACTGTCCTTGATTGTCACTTCATTCAGCTTCCGATAATCAACGCAGAAACGGGTGGTCCCGTCTTTCTTTCTGACCAAGATTATAGGAGACACCCAGGGACTTGACGACGGCTCAATCACTCCCTTCTGAAGCATTTCCTGGATAAGAGTGTCGACTTCAGCTCTCTTATGTAACGGAAGGCGTCTTGCCGGCTGACGGATGGGCTGCGAGGATCCAGTGTTGATCTTGTGTGTTACCAAGCTGGTATGGCCAAGGTCATCAGAGGAGACGGCAAATACGTCGGCAAACTCAGTCAACAGCTGGGCAATTTGAGAGCGCTCCTCGGGGTCCAGTTGATGTGTGCTGCGCTCGAACAGGTCTAGCAGGTGCTCAGGGACACTATCGGGCTCTATTGCAGATGTCACTTCACCACCCTCCTCCTTTACTTGGCAGAGAGCCACGCTGTTGTGATTGCCGTCAGGTTGGTCTACAAGTTCGACAGGTTCACATATCGCCGCCACGGTATCCTTGTACAAGGTGCAAGGAGAATCCGTCGGGTTTAGCACTCGCAATGGGACAACGCCTGAAGCTGTATCTACCAGGCTTCTAGCCAGCATCAGTTGGTTGACTTTCATCAGTCTTGCCGTGGGTTCAAGTAGTCCTAGAACAGGGGCACACGGACCAACTATTTTGCCAGCTATTAGTGCCTCGCTTCTAGGGGGTACGACTTCTGTACGGTCAACGGAAACTCGAAAACAGCTGGGGGTAAGCGGTTTACTTTGCTTAGCTTCCGTGGCATTCCCAAACTGTAACTCGTAGAGGCCACCCTTAAGCACCAGTTGGCAGTCATATGGACGGATCAAATCCAAACCATGGATCCCCTCGGGTTCAATGTCCGCGACCCACAACGGATGGTCGAGTTCCCGGTCGCCTATTTTGAGTGTCATTCTCCCACGACCCAGGAATGACGAAGTACGTCCGTCGGCCAATTTCATGGTGTCATGAACGTTTTCGAGTTTTCCAGGGGTTGATGCTGATGCGCGAGAGATGATCTCCCACTTTGTAGACTTAAGGATGGTGATGTTGGCACCTGTGTCCACCAAGAACTTGACAGGTATGTCATGCACAAACCCCGTGACATACAGGCCATCTGTGTTAGCACCCACTGAATCTGTTTTCACGGAAGGTAACGCGGGCCTTAGTGGTGATTGGTCAGTCGGGTTCCGGCCCTTGAACTCGACAGCGTCTCGTTTCCCGGACGCTCCTGAGATTGTTGGAAAGTGGACCTCCCCGAGGGCATAGGCAATCGATCTCCAGGCCGTTTAGGGCAGTACCGTTGAATGTGCCCCTTATCGTAACAGGCCCAACACTCTGGGGACGTCCAGGTCCTCTGCCAACTCCGTTGCGAGTTGTCTGATCCACCTCTTGGTTGCTGGACCAGCCTTTGCACCATGGTTTTAAACTCATTAACCTCTTGCCGGAGTGCTGAGTCTACTGGCTGAGGGTTCTACGAAGTTACCGCCTGCACTATCTTTGTTGCACCTCCGCGTTGTTTTTCAGCCGAGAAAAACGCCTCAACCTCAACAGCAGCATCCAATGCCTCCGTGAGAGTGCCTGGTTTGGCTTGATGAACCTTCCAACGTAGCTCGGGGTCACCCATTGCCTCGATGAACTGGTCTTTGGCGATTGACTCTCTGATGGAAATTGGGGCATCGGGGTAGGCTTGCCTTGTAAGGCGCCGGATTGCTTGGGCCAGTTCTGGAAGGGTTTCTGCAGGTTGCCTAGAGCGGCTTCGTAGAGAAACCCGAAACATCTCTGTTCTGTTGGATGTCCCAAACCTACTATCGAGCGCCGCCACAAGGTCTGAATAGCTAGTACGCTGGGTCTTGTCGAGATCACCAAGCACTGCCTGAGCTGGGCCGCTGAGGCTGACCGCCAGGTAGGCGGCTTTGGTCCGCCTATCCCATCCGTTGATGTCGGAAACCAGCTCAAACTGGGCTTTATAATCCTCCCATGAAGATGAACCATTGTAAGCCGAGGGACGGACACGTGGCTTTTCTTGTTGCTGAGAAGGCTGGCAATATTGACTAGCCGAAAGAGGTGCCGGTAGAGCGCGAAAATCTTCATCCTCGAGCTCTGCAAACAAATCGGGAACACTCGGCGAGGTCGCACAACGACTGGTGCCTACTGGAACGTGGCAGTCACGCTGCTTAGATTCAAGGGCATCGAGGCGTTCGCTCAGTACACTAAGCCGATTCTCTACAACACTATTTTGTCTGTCCATCCCTACACTTAGCGCCGATATCGCTTTTAGGACTTGATCCACAGTTGAGTCGCTGGTTTGTCCTGCTGGAGTGCTGGTCGCGACTGGTTCCGGTGATTTCGCCAGTACTGTATCGCTGGCCGTGGGACGCATTTCCTCCGCATACAGGTCGATGAGCGGCCCAAAATTCACTTCGCCATCGTCATATTTCTCCATTCCTCTGTCTCTAGGTGATTTTAACCGCTGCCACCAATGTAACGTGCCGAAATTACCGAACAGATCACCCACAAAACGACAGACGTTCTACACACGAGTTTATTACTTCTTCGACAACCGATCCCTTTTGTCTGGGATTCAATTACAATGACGTGATAGTTACGCAACGACAACACAGTCACAAATAATGTCACGCATTCATTTCGCTACATTATGAACACCTAAACGGCGAAGCAACGGGATACAAAACCACGTGGAAAGAGTACGAAGCGTACAGCTCTCCTTCTAAATGCGAGAAAATTGTTCTCCATTTGTATGACACTTTTAATAATTCTGAAGAACAGCTGGTTACCATCACAGTTTTTGTATCCACTGGCCGCATTCTCATCCAAGGCAAGAAATATCAAGAATGGAGCACGGCTAAATTTCCGGTCCTTTTGGAAATTGTTAATAATATCCAATCAGTTCATTCGTCTGAGGACAAAGCACTCTTCACATCATCATTATCCATTTTTTTTAATCATTCAATTATCTTTGTTACGGAAAACGAGATTCCCGTCTTAAGCAACACAACAAAACGTACAGATAATTCTGATTGCTCTGAGAACTTGACAGAAACACAGCTGGAAACACCCAGTATGATGAACGCGACGCCGATCTTTGAACCTCTATCAGTTTGACCGAATCGGTTAAATACTATTTCCGCCCTGAGAGACACTGTTGGGTCTTTAGAAGCTGAATTCGCTCAGTTCAATATCATAACCTCGGGTGACATTCAACAATTGAAGGACAAAATAGTTAAACAAGACAATCTCTTGAAAGTACAAAGGAAGACAATAGATGACATCGCTGTCGACCTCTCATTACAGGTTAAATGCTTAAGTGATGACCTGAAACAACAATCGGTACTAATTAAGAAACTCCAAGAGGAGAATCAATCGCTTCACAAGAAAAACGCCAAACTGTCAGAAACAAATGTGGATTTACTTGGAAAACAAAGCCAACTAGAGAAAGAAGTGGCCTTTCTCAAAGAACAAGTAGAGGCTCTGTGGCAGAAACCGTTAGTTGAATTAACGGATGCTCCCAAACCACAAATCAAACCTGATCAGGAATGCCGCCACAACATCACGGAAGAATTTATCGAATCACAGGAATCGAAATTTACAGAAGAAGATCTACTCCTGGTAAACTTGCCCACCCAAAACCGTTTCGCCATTCTCCAGGATTCGGATACACAAAGAAAAAGGTGGAAATAGATTCTTTACCAAATGCAAAAGACAACCCGTCTTCGATTAAAACAAATGGAAACAGTACCGACAAATTACCTCCACCTATTACCAATGCAAATCATGTTTTTGTGCGACTCTAATGGAAAATTCTTGAATACAAAGAAAATGTTCCCACCTAATCAAGAGGTAAAATAATTCTGCTGTCCAAAGATTGAGAATGAAATGACCTATCCTTGACTACATCCACAGATAAATTTATATCTGATCTTTCTATACTGATTACTGAAGCTGCTACGAAATTTCCAACTAGCAAAATAATTTACCTTACACTTCTTCCACGCGCAGATGTACCGATCCCAACAATACTCAGAATAAACGAACAGTTAATTGCTGAATGCTCAAAATTACCAAATGTACATCTAATCAACGGTTACAACTTGGTGTTACGGAGCACGAATATATGCTAATTAGTGTAGCACGAATATATGCTAATTAGTACATATGAGCACGAATATATGCTAATTAGTATATATGCGATGAATATAGTAATAGGGTTCATCGTTTCATAGGCTTCATGGTTTCATGGTTTCATGGTTTCATAGGTTTCATGGTTTCATGGGTTTCATGGTTTCTTAGGTTTCATGGTTTCATGGGTTTCATGGGTTTCATGGTTTCATGGTTTCATGGGTTTCGTGGTTTCATGGTTTCATGGTTTCATGGTTTCATGGGTTTCGTGGTTTCATAGGTTTCGTGGTTTCATGGTTTCATGGGTTTCGTGGTTTCATGGTTTCATGGTTTCATAGGTTTCATGGTTTCATAGGTTTCATGGGTTTCGTGGTGTCATGTGTTTCATGGGTTTCATGGGTTTCATGGGTTTCATGGTTTCATGGTTTCATGGTTTCATGGTTTCATGGTTTCATCGGTTTCATGGTTTCATAGGTTTCATGGTTTCATGGTTTCATGGGTTTCATGGTTTCGTGGTTTCATGGTTTCATGGGTTTCGTGGTTTCATGGGTTTCGTAGTTTCATAGGTTTCATGGTTTCATAGGTTTCATGGTTTCATGGTTTCATGGTTTCATAGGTTTCGTGGTTTCATGGTTTCATGGTTTCATAGGTTTCATGGTTTCATAGTTTCATAGGTTTCATGGTTTCATGGTTTCATAGGTTTCATGGTTTCATGGTTTCATGGTTTCATAGGTTTCATGGTTTCATGGTTTCATGGTTTCATAGGTTTCATGGTTTCATAGTTTCATAGGTTTCATGGTTTTGTGGTTTCATAGGTTTCATAGGTTTCATGGTTTCATGGTTTCATAGGTTTCATGGTTTCATGGTTTCATAGGTTTCATAGGTTTCATGGTTTCATGGGTTTCATGGGTTTCGTGGTTTCATGGTTTCATGGGTTTCGTGGTTTCATGGGTTTCGTGGTTTTATGGGTTTCATGGTTTCATGGGTTTCGTGGTTTCATGGGTTTCGTGGTTTCATGGTTTCATGGTTTCATGGTTTCATGGTTTCATCGGTTTCATGGTTATATAGGTTTCATGGTTTCATGGGTTTCGTAGTTTCATGGGTTTCATGGTTTCACGGGTTTCATGGTTTCATAGGTTTCATTGTTTTATGGTTTCATGGTTTCGTAGGTTTCCTGGTTTCATAGGTTTCATGGTTTCGTGGTTTCATGGGTTTCATGGTTTCACGGGTTTCATGGGTTTCGTGGTTTCATGGGTTTCGTGGTTTTATGGGTTTCATGGGTTTCGTGGTTTCATGGGTTTCGTGGTTTCATGGTTTCATGGTTTCATCGGTTTCAGGGTTTCATAGGTTTCATGGTTTCATGGGTTTCATGGTTTCATGGGTTTCGTGGTTTCATAGGTTTCATGGTTTCATGGTTTCATGGGTTTCGTGGTTTCATGGGTTTCATGGTTTCATAGGTTTCATGGGTTTCGTGGTTTCATGGGTTTCATGGTTTCACGGGTTTCATGGTTTCAAGGGTTTCGTGGTTTCATGGTTTCATGGTTTCATTGGTTTCATGGTTTCATAGGTTTCATGGTTTCATGGGTTTCATGGGTTTCGTGGTTTCATGGGTTTCGTGGTTTCATGGTTTCATGGGTTTCGTGGTTTCATAGGTTTCATGGTTTCATGGTTTCATGGTTTCATGGGTTTCGTGGTTTCATGGGTTTCATGGTTTCATGGTTTCATAGGTTTCATGGTTTCATGGGTTTCGTGGTTTCGTGGTTTCATGGGTTTCGTGGTTTCATAGGTTTCATGGCTTTATGGTTTCATGGTTTCATGGTTTCATGGTTTCATAGGTTTCATGGTTTCATAGGTTTCATGGTTTCATGGTTTCATAGGTTTCATGGTTTCATAGGTTTCAAGGTTTCATGGGTTTCGTAGTTTCATGGGTTTCATGGTTTCACGGATTTCATGGTTTCATAGGTTTCATTGTTTTATGGTTTCATGGTTTCGTAGGTTTCCTGGTTTCAAAGGCTTACATGGTTTTATGGTTTTCATGGTTTCACGGGTTTCATGGTTTCATAGGTTACGTAAAGGGGCAGGGAACAGGAGAAGGGGCCGCCATCCAAGGCCTCCCACCTTTTAAAAAAAGGCAGGACGTAACGTCCCGCGTTCGTTTGACATACGTAAGCCGGATCCGGTACTTTTACAGAAAATAATTAGTTGCGGCTTGTTTCACTTATGAATCCGTCACTGTAAAACCCTTTGTTTGCGATGTAATCGGTACCAAGTAGCGGAATTATCCATCAATAGTGTGCATCACTGAAAACATGGACCGATCGTTTACTGATTGTAAGAAAGCAATAGAAGGACGGAGTTATAAAGGATGTTATATATTGGGTTAAATCAACTTTCAAAGACGATTCATATTACGAGCGTTTTGCACACACATACAGGCTTTCCGTAACTATTCAATTTCTTGTTTGCATATTCGACACTCCACATTTTCAACACTCCTCATTTTCCACACTCCTCGTTTTCAACCACACTCTGCATTTTCTACCACATTGCGCACTCCGCCTAACCAAAACGCGCAGTCGCTGGCGCGTGGTTCACCTCTGAAAAAATGATGATAGACGAGGGGAGAAGCAAGAGAAAACATTTCTTCTGAGCTACTTCCCTGACTCTATATCATGTAACTCTCTAGAGGTGACTGGCTTCAAATAACAAAAACTGTTGGATTTTAAGCCAATTAACATGAGTGACTTTTTTTTTGTTTTGTTTTTTAACCTGGCACATTAAGGCAAACCCAAAGGCAGGGAACGATTAATGCGAAATCGCGAAAGCCTACAAAGGCATGACAGGAGCGTAAGAAATAAAAGAGTACCGTTTATGATCACGCGCGAAAGCCTCGCGTTACGTTCATGACGACCCGTCTTTATTCATTGTCTATCTTTGTCGTCTTCCGATGACATCCATATTAATGGTTTATGCATTATACCCGGCAACTTTTTTTTAATTAGTTGTGTAGCAGGAAAGGTACTAGTACATGTTTGTGAGACGAGCACGATGAATTTGTTTAATTTTAACAAGGAGATCGTGCTAACCGACCATACAAAGGGAATCAGTGATTAAATAACCAATACGAAAAAGCCGTGCATGTTTTGACTTCTATACTCAGCGGTCTTACCCATGCACCTATAAAAGGAGACCGAGCTAATTAACCAATATCACTTCGGGAAAGACCTTCGCGTTAGCACTTCTAGATAGGTCTTCACAGCAAAATGGCCGAACAAGCCCCAAGACATGCACAGCCGGATGTTCCTGTAGAGCAAATTATCGCCCTGGCCGCTGCTCAAGGCCAAGCTAATTCGCCTAATGCTCAAGAGGTCCCGCCGGCTCCACAGCTAGAGGTAATTTAAGTTTCAATATCTTATTTACTCGCTATATCGTCGTCCCCCCCTTTTTTTTCGCTCTCGCATGTTATTCGGCTCTAGGTTTTTGTGATTTTCGCTGTACGTCACTGTTGTTGTTTTCTCTCCCCTATTTTTCCTAGTTTATTCGCTCCTTTGTCAGGCCGTCTTTTATTTCTTCGTTCCCGTAGTTATCTTAAGTTTATTGTCAAACCTTTACTGCGTGTTTTATCGCGCTCTACACAATGCTAGTGACATGGTTTTTTATTTATCCGATTTTACTTGGATGCTTTCGTTTCGTTGCATTCTTTAGACCATGGGGCGGTTTTTTCCTTTGCCTTTTGCTCGTCATGCTCAATTTTTTGCGTATGTGAATTTTGTTTTCGCATATCGTTTGGCGGTAATTTGTTCCCGCTTTTGTCCATGAGACAATTGGCTTGTTTTGTTTCTCATGGCGCTTTACTGGTGTCGATGCATTTTTTCTTGCTTTCTATCTTCCTATTTGTCATGGGATAATTGGCTCGTTTTGTCTTCCCATGGCGCTAAAATTCTTGTGTTACACATCCGTTTTGCATATTCTTTGGCGGTAATTTGTTCCCGCTTTTGTCTATGAGAAAACTGGCTTGTTTTGTTTCTCATGGCGCTTTTTGGTGTCTATGCATTTTTTCTTGCATTCTATTTTTCCTTTTTGTCGTGGGACAATTGGCGCGTTTATCTTTTCATGATGCTAAAATTCTCGTGCTGCACATCCGTTTTGCATATCCTTTGGCGGTAATTTGTGCCCGCCTTTGTCCATGAGAAAATTGGCTTGTTTGTTTCTTATGGCACTTTTGGTGTCTATGCATTTTTCTTGCTTTCTATTTTCCCTTTTGTCGTGGGATAATTGCTTAAATTTTTGTGTTGCGCATCCGTTTTGCATATCCTTTGGCGGTAACTTGTACCCGCTTTTGTCCATTAGAGGTTTGGCCTGTTTTGTTCTCATGGCGTTTTTTGGTGTCGATGCATTTTTTCTTGCATTCTATTTGCTTTTGTCATGGGATGATTGGCACGTTTATCTTCCCACTACGCCTGGTTTTTCCCTTGTTCTCATAGGGATTTATAGCACAAAATCAATAAAACAACGAAATCCATGAAACCATGAAACCATGAAACCTATGAAACCACGAAACCCATGAAACCATGAAACCCGTGAAACCACGAAACCCATGAAACCATGAAACCACGAAACCACGAAACCACGAAACCCATGAAACCATGAATCCTATGAAACCATGAAACCATGAAACCTATGAAACCATGAAACCTAATATATATAGATAGGCCCAACCTATCAGCGTCGCACTTTGAACAAGCTTAACTAAGGTGAAACTTAACCAAGGTGAAAGGTTGGAAGCACAAGAATTAAGATTGAAGAACGGGCTATTTTCAATTTTAGCAATTCTCAAAAACAGTATTACCCGACCGTCTTCACAGTACATTTAGACCGCACAAAAGTTCACAAAAACAACTTTTCTCTTTCCAGAATAACTACTACCACTACTTTCCTAATAAAATACAGTTTTTGTTTGTCAAAAATTGCCCTAGAAACTGATTTGGAAATTAAAATTGCAAAAATACACAGACATAAGCTGATTTGCATAAGTAAGGCGACGCGAGTGAAGACAGAAAATCTAAGTCTTGTTTTGTTTACATAAAATCGCTTTTTAATCTATGTAATGAATGAACAAAGAAATAAAAACGGAAAACACAATCTTCTTTCGAAAAATTTTATTCAATCTCCATTAATTTATGTTTAAAAGCAAAACACGTACTATTTCTAGCGCATCAAGGCAGAGCTGTCCTCGATGAAATTCAAGATAACAACACGACTTAACACTTTTCATAAACATATCTCCAAAACTTAAGAGAACTCAAAGGAAAAGTCAATCAAAAATTGACATCAACATAAATGCCCATCAAAAAATGAGATTTATTTTACCTTTAAAACACTGGACTGCTTGGAAATTCGTTAAAACTCCGCTTCTTCGTTTCTGAAATCCGTAATAAAACAAGGCATCTCCCCGCATTGCTCCTGCATTGATAATATGAAGATCCTCGAAGCAAGATTTTATCCCTGAAAGCTCTTCTTTTTCCAATAAAGCGGCTTCGGCTTAACTAGTATCCCTGTCTTGAGTAGCAACCCGCGAAAAACTGCAGGGGAATAACGACTTTAATTCTCCGTTAAACACAACAATCCAACTAAAGTGTTTACCGAGCTGACGGCTGTGTAGCCGCGCGAAAAACAAAGCCTCAAAGATCCCGGATGTTGATGACGTCGTACGCGCATGTTTTACGAAGTCATACGAGCCCGCGAGCTAACCCAAAGCGTACGGCGGACGTTCGGCGTACGGCGGCGGGCACACAACGCGCCCGCTAAACATTCCGCTAGCCATGACCATGAAAAATGACGGGCATAGTTCTGTGAGTATGGGGCTGTGCAGCCAGGCCTTCGGCCTGGGAAGTGCTCCGCTATGAAACTATGAAACCATGAAACATATGAAACCATGAAACCATGAAACCTATTACACCATGAAACCTATGAAACCATGAAACCCATGAAACCACGAAACCCATGAAACCATGAAACCTATGAAACCACGAAACCCATGAAACCTATGAAACCACGAAACCCATGAAACCATGAAACCTATGAAACCATGAAACCCGTGAAACCATGAAACCCATGAAACTACGAAACCCATGAAACCATGAAACCTATGAAACCATGAAACCTATGAAACCATGAAACCAATGAAACCATGAAACCATAAAACCTATGAAACCATGAAACCTATGAAACCACGAAACCCATGAAACCACGAAACCCATGAAACCACGAAACCATGAAACAACGAAACCACGAAACCCATAAAACCATGAAACCTATGAAACCTATGAAACCACGAAACCACGAAACCCATGAAACCATGAAACCATAAAACCCATGAAACCATGAAACCCATGAAACCCATGAAACCACGAAACCTATGAAACCACGAAACCCATGAAACCATGAAACCTATGAAACCATGAAACCCATGAAACCATGAAACCCACGAAACCATGAAACCCACGAAACCATGAAACCATGGAACCTATGAAACCATGAAACCTATGAAACCATGAAACCCTTGAAACCACGAAACCCAAGAAACCATGAAACCATGAAACCACGAAACCCATAAAACCACGAAACCATGAAACCACGAAACCCATGAAACCACGAAACCCATGAAACCACGAAACCATGAAACCATGAAACCATGAAACCTATGAAACCTATGAAACCATGAAACCATGAAACCTATGAAACCATGAAACCCGTGAAACCATGAAACCCATGAAACCATGAAACCTATGAAACCATGAAACCTATGAAACCATGAAACCCATGAAACCCATGAAACCACGAAACCCATGAAACCATGAAACCTATGAAACCACGAAACCCATGAAACGCATGAAACCACGAAACCCATGAAACCATGAAACCATGAAACCCATGAAACCATGAAACCATGAAACCATGAAACCTATGAAACCATGAAACCCATGAAACCATGAAACCTATGAAACCTATGAAACCTATGAAACCATGAAACCATGGAACCATGAAACCATGAAGCCTATGAAACCAATGAAACCATGAAACCATGAAACCTATGAAACCATGAAACCGTGAAACCTATGAAACCATGAAACCATGAAACCATGAAACCATGAAACCATGAAACCATGAAACCATGAAACCATGAAACCATGAAACCATGAAACCTATGAAACCATGAACCCTATTACTATATTCATCGCATATATACTAATTAGCATATATTCGTGCTCATATGTACTAATTAGCATATATTCATGCTATACTAATTAGCATATATTCGTGCTCCGTAACACCAAGTTGTAACCCAATCTTCTTTCGAAATAAGTAACCTAATCAACCATGCTAATCTTTTCGCCGAGGGACTTGACGTATTACAGACGCTAAACATATAAAAAGACGACACATTTGTTTATTTGCTGCAAACCTGATAGATGCTATTCGTGGCAAAGCTAGGCAGACCCGATACTCTTCCAAGTCTCCCGACCATTTCCTCAGGTCACCGCATCGGCAACGATCAGCTCATAAGGAAAGATATCTAAGTTATAGTGATGCATTACGTAATAAACCAGCTGGGGGCCATCAACTCCCTTACAGTCAGCCACAGCAACCACTTCAACAAACAGCATTATCTGGGTTTCAACAGTACCAAGGACATCGTCCAGATAATCCTCAGCTGCCACAATTCCAGCAACCACCATTGTTAGAGTACCAACATCAGCAATCATGCACCAACATCAAGGAGGGCAGATCAGTCATTCATATCCCGAGAAAATGATCCAACACGCAACAAATCCTGCAACAAATCTGACACTAGTAAAGTTGCTTGACTAATTTAGGCAAATTGTCCTTTTTTGCATGGAATATCTCAAATTTCCTTTGATTTAAAATCGACAAAAAAGTATGCCAAAACAACCAAAGATCTGTATACATGTAGACTTATATTCCACCGAGTAACTCAAAATATTTCGACCCTGATCTACTTGAAGAACTTGAAAAAGATATCTTAAATTTCGCCTCACTAGGATCAATTCTTCTCATGGATGACTTTAACTCTAGAACAGGTAAATATTCGGATAGTGTTTGTCATGACGGAAACAACATCATAGCAAACGATCAATCTGAATCCTCGTATTATTCCTTTTCGGCGGAATAGTTATGATAACGAGGTAAATAATCACGGTAAAAAACTTCTTGATATTTGCAAAAGCGCCGACCTCAAAATTTTGAACGGAAGAATTAGCGGTGATTCCTTAGGTAGAGCCATCTTTCATGGAAGGAATGAAATAAGTGTCATCGATTATGCAATATGTGACCAAGATACCCTTTCAGATGTTGCAAATTTTGTAGTTAAGCAGCCATCCCCTTTTTCGGATCACAGTTCAATAATCACTTGGATAAATATTAACACTAACATATCTGAGCTTGAATCCCCGTGCGAAAATAATCCGTTATCACCTCTACCGAGACAGTTTCTGTGGGAAAAAGATTCCGCTCAAAAATTCAAAGATAGCTTGCGCTCAGCAGATCTTCAAATGCTTATACAAGAATAAATAGATGACGAAACTCCGATCCAAGATGTTAATACAGCACTTTAAAAAGTAGAAAACATACTAATCACAGCAGCGAAACGTAGTTTAAAGATTAGATTAAGAAAGAAACGTAGACAGTTCAAGTCATCATCAAACAAAAAATGGTTTGATAAGGAATGTCGCTTTAAAGAAAGAGTTAAGGAAGCTCTCAAACCAAAAACACAGAGATCCCTTAAATATTGATTTGCGAGAGAAGTATCACATTGTTTTAACGGAATACAAAAAATTATTATGCAAAAAAAGAACTGATTACTACATTTCAAAGGAAAGCTGGCTTCAACATTTCCACTCACTTCATTCAAATGAACCTTTAATTCTGCACAACAGACAATAATCAATGAACTACAACAACTCGAGAGTCAGAAAAACCAGTTATGCTCTTTGGATTACTTAATCATCGAAAATGAAATACTTGTAGCTGTGAAAAAAATAAAAAAAATAACAAATCGTCTTTTTCAGACAAAATAAAAATATGAAATGATTAAAGCTAGCTTTCACGACATGATGCCGGTATATCAAAAACTTTTAATACAATTCTCAATCTAGGAACAATGTCTCAAACTTGGTGTGGCGGCCTTATCACACCAATATATAAATCAGGAGGAAAAAGTGATCCATCAAATTATCGAGGAATTTGTGTTTCAAGCTGTTTGGGAAAACTGTTCTGTTCCATCCTTAACCAAAGACTCCTTGAGCATGTTTACTCTCATGATATACTCCACAATTCTCAGATTGGCTTTTTGCCAAAAAATCGTACAGCAGACCATGTCCTCACTCTGAGAACTTTAGTAGATAAATATGTGCATCAACACAATGAAAAAATAAATGCTTGTTTTGTAGATTTCAAAAAAGCTTTTGACTCGGTCTGGCATGACGGACTCTTGTACAAGCTATTACAAATTAATGTGCGAGATCGCTTTTACAATTTAATAAAAAAATTGTACTCAAACTCTACATGTTCCGTTAAAATTGGAAAAAACCAAACACGACCATTTCAATACGCAAGAGGTGTACGCCAAGGTTGCATTTTAAGCCCGTTGCTATTTAACCTCTATGTTAACAACATACCACATTCGGATCCTTTTGTTCAAATGCAAATGGCACAAAATTAAATTCACTTTTACATGCAGATGATTTAGTCATACTTTCAAGATCCAAAACAGGACTGCAAACTTGTCTTGATATGTGATCTTCCTATTGCAACTCGTGGATGTTAAGTATCAATCCAAAAAAGACCAAAGTTATGATCTTTCAGAAACGTGCTAAGAAATGAACTGAGTCTAGTTTTCACATAGGCAATAAAATGATTGAAATCGTCCAAAATTACACTTATCTAGGGTCAGTAATCTCTTCAACGGGTAACTTTTCAATGGCACTTGACCAGTTAAAAGAGAAGGCCGTTCACGCTCTTTTCAGTCTAAGAAAACATACTAATTTCAGTAAATTGTCCCCATTCCTTGCAAGTAAAATCTTTGACACGATGATCTCCTCAATTTTGACATATAATAGCTAAGTCTGGGGTGTGTACGCAAAACCATATTTTAAGTCTTGGGACAGTTCGCAGACTGAAAAAATCCATTTACAATTCTGCAAGCGTTATCTAGATGTAAGCAATAAGGCATCAAATGTGGCATGCAAAGCTGAACTTGCACTTGGTAGGTTTCCTCCTATATATTATAGCTATTAATCAGAAAATAATTAATTATACCTTATACCTTAAAAGTAAGTGGTTACAGAATTCCCTGTGAATGCGGTAAAGTTTATATCGGCGAGACTGGAAGACCTATGCAAGACAGAATAAAAGAGCATGACCGAGACATCCGATTCGCCCGTACCCAAACCTCAGCCGTTTCAGAGCACTCCAACAACACCGGACACCACCCGCTTTGGAATGAAGTAAAGTTTATTGATCGTGATCCTCATTGGTACACACGCAGGGTCAAAGAGGCGATCCACATAAGACTTAACCCTAACAACATCAACAGGGACAGTGGAATGGAAATTCCAGAAGCCTGGATACCCACAATCAAGAAACACAATAACAGGAGAGCCGTACGACTACGGACCGCCGAGGGAACAATTCGCCGAAACAACGAGGATCAAAATGCGCCAATCACAGCTGTTGAAAACCAACCAATGACAGCAGAGCATCGTGCTTCATAAGGTGACGCGTAACCAGTCGACCCCATCGCCTGAAGAAGACTAGCAGTATGCAGTCGAAACGTCGCGATCCATATCGGAAGTGACTACATCGTGAGACAAACGAAAAATACTTCTTTACTAATAACTCTATTGTTAAACAGATCTTTTTAATGTCTGCAAATTGGTAGATATGAACAAATCACGAGAGATGATAGATTGTGCCCTACTTGTGGATCTAATGAAATTGAAGATGAAATTCACTTCCTTTTTCACTGCCCTAAATACTCAATTTTTAGGGACGAATTTTACAGGAAAATAGAATATCACCTATCAAATATAAAACAGTTATTTCCTTCAGAAGTTACCATTGAATTAATGAACTCTCGTAATTATTTTGTAAATATTCAATTAGTAAAAATTCATTCTTTCATGCTTTGATCTCCGCAATAATCAAATTATCAATCCAGACTAATGTGTCTTAATTGAACTTTCCCTTTCTTTACTATATTATTGTTATTTCATTTTGTTATGTTGTAATGCTTTTGCAATACTGTAAGGATTTATAGTCATGCAAATAAAGCTACTTGTTGTTGTTGTTGTTGTTGTTGCGATATAGTTATGGCACAGGAAGACCTCTCAGTGGCAAAATATACTGGGAACTTTATCGTCAGTTGATTAAGTAAACGAACAAACAATAAACAAATAAACAGTCATTGAACTTTACATTCCAAATCAAGTGCTGTCCATGCGTTTTTTCTTGACTGTTCTGGAGCCTCTAAGCCGCATTTTGGCCTGTTTTTAATTTTTAACCAAAGTGAGATCACTACTCATCATGGTTAGCCAACTTGAATCGGCCTTAACCCTATTCAGCCTGGGCCTTTTTGAGGTTCTGAGCCTGGGGAGGGGGGGGGGGGGGGCACATTGTGCCCCCCTTCCGTAACTTCAAGAACATTAAGGCTATGACAATAAAATCTAGAGGGTACATAGTACGTCCAAATCTGTCTCCTTTGCGGTCCGCACAACGGAATAATGACGTCATATGACGTAGTTATTAGGTAATTAGTTATCTTGGATCCGCCATCTTGGATCCGCCATCTTGGATCCGCCATCTTGGATTTCCAAAAATTTTTCTAACCTCTTAAATACCGTCCAAATTCACTCAAAATGAGTAAAAACTAATAAATAAACGATAAATGGCGTAAAATATTAAAGTTATACCAATAAACAATGTTTTTCTTCATTCAAAGGTATAATATGCAAATTGCAAAAAACATGGCTGTCAAAATCTTGTTGCCATGGAAACATTAACTCACGTGATCAAGAAATTGTCATATGAAATTGTTACCAGATAAATTTTAGGAAAAGTCACAAAGTTTGATGGCGTTTGAATACATATTAAAGAAGTTATGAATGTTGAAAGTTAGCGCGGGCACTTTGTGCCCCCCCCCCCCCCCCCCCACTCCAGGCCGAATAGGGTTAATCGATTTCAATCGCTCCCAAACTTTCACTCGAGTGTAGATCGAAGAGGAAACTTCCTTGACAGCCGTTACACTTCACGTTGCACGTCGGGTTTGTTCGTTACCCTCCCCTACGAAAGATTTTAGTATCATCGCATTCACAATTATTGACCAATCATAGCGTTCGTTGTTCATGTAGGTTCCACAGCAACAATTCTTGACAGAACAGATAACGTTGGAAGCGGCACGTTCAAATCATATGACTGTATTTTCTGTACAAGTGGAGAGCTGGGAGTCACTGCGGATTGAAATCTTGCAGTTAGGGAAGTTTCATCTTCCATCTACACTCGAGTGACTAAATCATCTAAGTTCATACAAATCCTTATATTTTGCCACTCACTCAGTGGTCAGTTCGTGTGCTTGGCCTCCCTGTGGTTGTCTCTATTACTGAAAAGTAGTGACAGATGTTTTAAAACTGTAAAATACTCAATCGTTTGAACGCTAGTTGTTGTTTTTTTTTACATGGTGTCCAGTAAAATATGAGTTTGTAAAAGTGATTTAGTTGCTCGTAGTTTTATTAAACAGGGACGTTTTAAAACTAACTTCTCAATTTCTTCTTTCGTCATACTTCATAGCACTGAAGGAGCTAAACTACTTCATTAAACATTGCATTGACTGGAACACGTTGTATTATTTTACTACAGCGTCATTTAACCGTATACTATAAAGCAAGAAAACATGCAAAATATATTGTAGCATACCGGTTTGACAGGTTTACGAACAGAGCGAAGTTAAATTGTAAGTGTGTGCGCCTAAGACGAGAGCTAAACGCTCACGAAAAATCAAAGCGAAATTGAGAAGTTTAATAAGGAAAAAGTTTGTAAAATTAAGCAGTCGAATAACAAATGACGTATTTGATGGTTTGACAGATAATACGCTCGGATAATCGCACCTCGTAAAATATCCATTCGTATTACCCCTCAAACCATCAAATTAGGTGCATACAGTAAGCTAATGAGTTGTTTTAATTCTATACGTTATTAATGAATAGAGTCATTGGCCTTGTGGATATCTTCTTTACATACTTGAAATAAGTCATAGCCATCAGCGATTACGCCAAAAGAGTCTGTTTGGTCTAGGTTCTCCTTGGCCAGTTCGAACAACCGATCGCAAAATCCTGCATTCCATTCCCTCCTGAAGGCCTCAGCTGTTTTGTTTTCTATGGCATCGGCTTGCTCTTCAAGAGACATATTCGTCTTGAAGCCACGCTGCTGTACTTTACGCATGCGCACTCCTGCGAGCTCTTCACAGGTGTAGTCCTGGAAATGGCATTCTCGTCCCCAGAGCTCCACGGTTTTTTTTAAATTGCATCTCGTGTAGCTCTGGTAACGGACAAAAATTTGAATTTTTTGATTGGCCGTTTAAAATGAATGCGCAACAAGGTAAAAAATTTTACGCCTCTACGCATAAGGTTTTACTTCCGGTTGAATTTCAAATGTTGAAGTCCTATGACTACATCAACAAAACCAACGTTTTAATTTCAACGCATTCAACGACCAATGTCGCCCAGTTTTGTTTGGTTTAGCAGGTAAAGATACGGCTGCTAAATTTCAAAGTATAACGGGATCTGATTGTCGCTAAATATGAGAGATTCGTTTCCGAAAATAATCAGTATGTGTCTTGGAAGAGGAAGCTATAAGCGGCCACAAATATTAGAGAAGTATATTGCTTGCAACAGGGACGAGTATTAATTAAAGGAGAAGCAAAAATCCTGAAGAAAGCCCAAGGGTGAAAAGAAATATTACCACTAGGTTACCCATTTTAAATAACAACAACAACGCTATCAGCACTCTCGTAAGCAAGTTATATTTTCTTTATTAGGTAGTACTCTTTGCTACAACTTGAAAAACAAATCTAGGGAAACGAAGGTCACTCGAAGCCCAATTAAAATAACATGAAACAAATGCAAAACAAAAATTCCTCGATATTTCTTACCACTGTTCGATGAAATAAGCCTAATCAATGACCACAGCGTGTCCATCAACAAACTTAGCTGTCCCATCAACTGATTTGGTCACCGTGATTGCGTTCAGTGGCGAAACGATAAATACACAGCTCCCAAACGAAAGAAATCGGTTGACCTATCGAGGAATTTCTAAAACCAGTAGGCAAAATACAAAGACAATCTTTCTTCTAAATAACAGCAGCACGTAAAGCTTTTCTTCTTTCCTTTTTAGCGCGATGTTTTCCTGTAATTGTTAAGTCTTGTACAGTCCTTTCGAACGCCATTCCACACACACACAACATTCTCGTCTCCAAAGCTCAACCAAACGAAACGAGGGCTCTGGGGACGAGAATGCGCACACGAAAGATGTTTTTATTTCCGGTTTCTGGCATTGAGCAAGCGCAATAGTACATTAATGCATTAGGCATGCGCTAACGGATGAGTAGTTGATATTAGCCACTTTTGAGACAGTCCAAATTTCTCCCCAGTTTTCACACAATTCATTTCCTGCTGATTCAAGCAATTAACAAAGAATTTTTCACCAGCTAAATTCAGCAGAATCATCACAATTCTGTTAGATTGAGCAGATTTGAAGAAATTATTAATTGTGTGAAAAATGGCGGAACTCGACAAATTTTTGAGGATTTTTTGGAATTCTTATGAACTGCTTAAACTGGGGGGAAATTTGGACTGTCTCAAAAGTGGCTAATATCAACTACTAACTGCTAAAAATGACCACAAAAAAATAATTTGAAATTAGGCACTTTCCAAAATTTCACGCTCATTTGGGGAGAATATTTCCCACAGTCTCCAATGCCCCAAAGCCAGCGTGTCAATTCCATTTCCCAGAATCACTCTTTTGTCATCTTCCGCACTCAGCGCAATTTTGGTCATGTTTTCCGTGAATAAATGGTGCCCTCTGCTGCGGAAGATACTTTGTTTTCTCCACTGTGTTTCTTTTTTCTTCAAACATTTCACGAAGTTTGCATGCCTCAAACTTTTGGCGATCATGCATTTTTTCACTCCTTTTGCCTTTTGTTTCTCAGTGGTTTCTGCATTCTCCTCAATCAGGAAAGAATACAGTTTCGGTTTCAGGGCGACAAATTCTGTCAGAATGGCACCCCCGCATTCATCTTTCATCAGCCCAATCTTTTTCTTGTTTTCTTTCACAATTGGCATTCCAATCAACACAGCTGGGTGATTTTCTGGGAAATCATTTGTGTCAAACCACTTTGGTACATCTGCGGCAATATCAGCGAAGAAATCTGCCGTTTCAATCTCCAACACCAAAGAATCTGTGTCGGTATACAGGACAGAACATTTTTCCCACTTTTTCTTCACATACCCATAATGGAAATCATACATCAAAGTTTTGGAGAGATCCAAGATTGACATCCCAGCGAAGATGGGTTTATTCATGACCACTCGCGTTTTCCTCATCTTGACCGCAATCAGAAATTCATCAAAAATCTTCACGTCTGCGAAGTTGGGCTTGTTAATCAACTTTTCTGCCCTTTCAACATCTTTCACCAGTTCAATCGAAACTCGTTTTCTCAAGTTTTCCATGGTTTTCCCAAACACGGAGTTGTTCATCAGTTTGAAGAACTCTTTTTCAAATGCATTTTTTGCTTTTGCTCTCAGGGCTGTGTTTTTGTCAATGTAACATTTCATGAAAGGTTCCTCTTTGAATGAAATTCCTCGCTTGATGGCTTTCAGTTTCATTCCCAGGGAAAGATAGAGTTGCAGGTTTTTTCCATGCAAAACCATGCCTTCTTTGTCCCTCAGATTTTGCGTCAACTTTTCCACTCCACCCAGCTTCAAACTTTCTGGAGCCAGGGGAAAATCATTATGGTCGTCATGCAGTTCTTTAGGATAAATGAGATCAACTTCAAGAATACAACCTTGACCTTCAACATTCACAAAGTTTTCCCAGTTTTGCAAATCTTCCTCGCTCATCCATTGGAATTCTCCAACTGGAAGAGGCTGTGACATTGCCCACCCATAAAGGTTGTTTGCATCTAAATAAACCAGAAAACGACAAGCTTCATCGGGGTTGAAATTCTTCATATATTGGTTGTTTGCTTTCGCAAATCGCTTGAATGTATTTGCGTTTCCCCCTCTGATTCCTTTTTCAATCATCAGTAACATATCCACATCTTCCAGAAGTTCCAATTTCACTCCGGTCATTTTCAACATTGCGTCCCAAGCCATTCCGGGGGCAGTGAAGAAGTGAGCTGGATCCAGTTCATAGTTTTCTTCGCAAAGTTTCCTGAAACTTTCCATGACATCGGCAAGCAGCAACACATCCGTTTTCAAATAAAGATCGTGATATTCTCCCATGTTTTTCACTTCAAATTCTTCCCAGACTTTCTGGGCGTGTTGAAAATCTTTTTTCTTCACTTTCTCCTGATTTAATCGGGAGAAAAAAGCGGCTTTCTTTGGTAGTTTTTTCTCAAACTTATCAAACCCATCCATGAATTCATAGGGATAAACTCCTTTTCGGCGCATCAACTCGCTGCGTTCTCCAAAAAATCTGGTGGTTTCTTTCAGTTCTTCTTTGGGGAGATTCTTCACCAGCGATTCCAATCCCATCAGCGTGAATTTGAAGGAATCCAGAAATCGAATTTCATGTTTTACGGAAAATTCTCTCCATTTCCCCTCTTCTACCTCTCTTCGTTCTTTTTTCAACTCAAACTTCAGGGAGAAGGAAATATATTTCTCCTCGTTGTTGGGGATGCATGTCACGCTCAAAACTTCATCCATTGTCCCCAAAGCTCGCACAAAAAGATGCGCGTCATAATTTTGGAGATTGTGGAAAAACACAGGGGTGAATTTTGGCCTTTGAAACTTGAGGTTGCAAGATCTGTGCGCTGCTCCCCTGAATTTTCCGGAGAAATGGCAGTGATCTCTGACTTTGGACAGGTCTTCTTCTCCGAATTCTTCTCGGCACAACCAGCATACCGTGGCTTCTCGAAATGATTTCCATTCTTGGCTGGTCATGGGGGACATTTCCTTTTTCGGCAAACTTAGGTGAGCTTGCCTCACATGGGAAATCAATTCCCGAATGAAATCTTTGGGGAGTTCTTCGTTTTCATCTTTTGCTCTTTTCAACACGGGTTCCATTTGCAAAAATGGGGACACGAGATGAAACGCAAATCCACAGGGAATATGCTCGTGAGTTTTTTGAGTTTTCCCCAAAGGTTTCAGAATAGATTCAAAATCCGCATAACCCACCACAGGCACATGCAGCATTTTCCCATAGTTTTGGAAAGAGCATTCGCCTCCTATAACTTCAATCCTTGCCGCCTCAAAGTCTCCGCAAATGGTTTTATGTTTCTTCAAACTTTCCACGCTGGGAAATGAATTGAGGCATCTTTTGCAGAAAAATCTTTCATGCCCATGGCGTGAAACTTGAGAGGATGCCAGGCGAGAGAAATTCTTCACCAGGCAATAGTGCGTTTTGAATTCCTCTGTCAGCAGAATCAAATCCACGTGAAATGCCTTTTCTTCCTCGGTAATCCTCAGGGGAAAAACAGATCCATTCCAGCCAAAAACATTCACTGAGATTGTCGGATTTCTTGCTTCAAAAAACTTGATTTTGTCCACGGCCATGGGGAATTCGCAACCATCCCAATTCATGTCTTCCGCTTGTTTTCGCAAATCCGGTGTGATTCTTTCTGGGTGGACTTCAACCATATTTGCGGCTCTGCCCAAGCACCATTTGAAGCACATGTTATCTTCATTTTGCATGTTGATCACGGCTTTCTTGTTCGCCAAGTCTGGGGGCAAAGCAATCCAAGAAGACCCTCGCAGTGGGTTCCAGCGCACAAAATGAATTTCTAAACGCAAAACTTTTTCAAACATCCAATTACTTCCCCTGCGATTGAAGTTTTCCAAATTTTCAATTATTTCTCTTTCCATTTCATCCACAATCTCCGGGTTGTTTCCCAGATTCTTTTTCTGCCGGGAATGGAAAAATGGATCATCAATTATTTCCTCTCCAGAAGCCAAACTGGTTTGGGACATTTCGGTATTCAGAACACATTTCACTTTTGTTTGTGGATTTTCTCGCAGGAGTCTGAGAATATGCCATCTTGCTTTCCGGAAAAAATCTTGGGGAGTTGGGGAATCATCTCCTTGAATAACAAATTGTTTCGCGAATCCTTTCAAAGCGGATTTTCCTTCTTCCACGACCAACCTTTGTTTCCACAATTCAGCGATTTGCTTTTTCAATCTTTCCACCGCGGGATTGGCTCTTCTCCGAATATCAACATCATCCACATTTTCCAACCAATTCAGCCAATCCGAAACCGTTCCTGTGTTTTCTTCAATCACTCTGGGAATGGCTCTGGAAGGAAAAATTCTTCTTTCCGGAATCAAAATAGGCACAAGAATTTCTGGATTTTCGGCATTTAGAGGGTTGGCTCGTCTTTTCCGAGTTCTCAAACGAGTTGCTTTGTTCATTTTGGGCTGATCTAATCCTCCTCCCCAAAGATTCTCAGTTAAAAACTTCACCAGTTCATCTTTTTTCAATCGCGACCAACCTCGCAAATTTGTCGATCGCGCAAAGGATTGCCATGCAGCTAAAGACATTTTTAATGGAGCAAAAAATCTTTTTTCCCCATTTAAAATGAAGTTTTCAATTCAGGAAGTGAGCGAAGCGAACCCCGGAGGGGAAGGACAAGAAAAACAAATTTTTTTCACATTCAAAGAAGCATCAGAAAAAACTGGTCTTCCCTCCAAAACGATTTTGCGAGTTCTCAAATCGGGCAACACCAAATATACCAGAAGAACCGACCAAAAAGTGTTCTGGATTCGGGAGGAAGAAGACTCACCATTCATCCAGATTGATGGGGAAGACTTTTTCACCGCAGAGGAAATTCGGGATCGATTTGGGTTATCGCGCACAGTTTTTTTCAATCAACTCTGCAGGAAAAAAACTCATTTTCTGGATTCTCAGGAAAAATCGCACGAAGTCACTTGGGTTTCTCCCAGACTGGAGAAATTCCTGAATCTCATGAGAGTGAAGGCTGCGGATGAAAAATTTATGTGTTCTCGAGCAAGAAAAGGAATGCCCAAAGTTTACACCGATATTAATGCTGCTATGAACACATGCGTTGAAGATTTTCAAGCCACGTTTTGAATTTTTTCTCCAATGGAGAAAAAATGTCAAGTGAAAACAAATCCACTCCTCAGCAAGAGGCAGAAAAAATTCAAGAAGATTTGATCTGGGAAAAAGCGTGTGACGCAGAAAGAAACTTCCAAAAAGCGGTTGACATGGCCACTGGTTTTCTCCCAGTCGGACTGGAAGAGGATCGCAAGTTCATGGAAAAATGGATTTTTCACGATTTAATTTATTTTTTATCTCCTCCCAAAAAATGAATCCCGAGACAATATCTATCCCCGACTGCTCACTCGGAGACCCCGTGAAAAAATCTTCTGGAAAAATTAATTTCTGCCTTCTCCCCTGCCTCCACATGGACTCACGGTTCAAAGTGAAACTCCAAACCAAATTCAAGATTTTCGCTCATCAAGGTGACTCGTTTTCTCTGGGAATCACTCTTCCGGAAGAAAACATCGAATTTTTCAAAGATTTGGAAAAACATCTCAACTCTGCTGCGATGAAAAAGAAGCAGGCAATCAAAGAGATTTCCCCGTCTTTTGCTCGATTTCAGGAGGGAGATTTCACTCTCGTGAAAATCGACAAATCCGAGCAGGAAAAGATTTATGCCAAGATTTATCCCTCCAAACTCAAGCACACGGATTTCTCGTGTCGATTTTGGGAATTGTGCGACGATGGGAAGAAAAAACCAATCCTGAGGCAAAAAGAACTCATTGGCGTTCCTCTCCGGGGGCAAGTTGTGTTTTCAATCAAACACCTTTTCTGCGGAAATCTGAAAGCCATCACATGCATCGTGGACGAAGTTTTGGTGGAGGAAAAGGTGGAAGCTGCCTCGGAATTCGATGAGTTTGAGGACAAGAATGAGGATGAAGATTGAAGTTTGATCTCGCTGAGATCAGGGAGAAAATCTTTTCCAGAATTCAATTCTGGAAAAGGCAGAACTTTTTTTCAGATTGTTGCAGATTCGCAGAATTTGCAATGAGTTGATTCAGTCATCATTTTCTCAAACAATTCAGTTTGTTTTTTCATATCTGCGGCAATCTCTTCAACCCACTTTTCCAAATTCACATAGCTTTCCATCAGCAGGTCAATGGAATCAATTTCGTCGTCACTTTCACTCAGTTTTTTTCTTTTCGCATTTGAATTTGAAGGCATTTTCTTTCCAATCATTTTTTTCCTCAGGGGAAATTTTCCACTCCGGAAAATGAAAATGAATCCCCTCCGGAAAATGCATTTTGAATTTCAAAACCCCTCCGGAAAAAATGGATTTTTCTGGAGCAGATATCTATTCCAGAAAAAATGGATTTTTCTGGAGCAGAAAATGCCTTCCGGAAAAAATGGATTTTTCTGGAGCAGAAAATGCCTTCCAGAAAAAATGGATTTTTCTGGAGCAGATATCTATTCCAGAAAAATGAATTTGAATTCTGGAGCAGAAAATGCCTTCCAGAAAAAATGAATTTTTCTGGAGCAGAAATCTATTCCAGAAAAAATGGATTTTTTCTGGAGCAGAAAACGCCTTCCGGAAAAAAAATGGATTTTTCTGGAGCAGATATCTATTCCAGAAAAAAATGGATTTTTCTGGAGCCGAAAATGCCTTCCGGAAAAAATGGATTTTTCTGGAGCAGAAAATGCCTTCCGGAAAAATGGATTTTTCTGGAGCAGAAAATGCCTTCCAGAAAAAATGGATTTTTCTGGAGCAGATATCTATTCCAGAAAAAATGGATTTTTCTGGAGCAGAAAATGCCTTCCGGAAAAATGGATTTTTCTGGAGCAGAAAATGCCTTCCAGAAAAAAAATGGATTTTTCTGGAGCAGATATCTATTCCAGAAAAAATGGATTTTTCTGGAGCAGATATCTATTCCAGAAAAATGAATTTAAATTCTGGAGCAGTGATTTTTCTGGAGCAGAAATCTGCTCCAGAAAAATGAATTGCCATTCTGGAAAAATTATCTGCTCCAGAAAAATGAATTTGAATTTAAATTCTGGAGCAGATATCTGTTCCAGAAAAATGAATTTGAATTTAAATTCTGGAAAAAATATCTGCTCCAGAAAAACGAATTTGAATTTAAATTCTGGAGCAGATATCTGTTCCAGAAAAATGAATTGCCATTCTGGAAAAAATATCTGCTCCAGAAAAAACGAATTTGACCCCCTGAATTCGCCGGAGCATTCCTCCCATATTATTTGGAGGAAAATTTTTTTCCAAATTTTTTTTTTCCAAATTAATATATGAAGGGATGTCCGGGGGAATGAAAAATCTCCCCAAACGGATTTTGTGATGAAAAATCACCCCCAAAAACGGATTTTGGGATGAAAATCCTCCGGGGATTGAAAATCTCTCCGGGGTTTGAAAATCTTCCGCTGAAAATCAGCGGAAAATTCAAAGCCAAGAAATTTTTCTGCCCATGTCAGCTAAAACTCAGTTAACTAAATTGGAGAAATGATTGGATAAAATTGAGCTTTATCCAGATAAAATGGGATTTTAAATGTGTTATTTCCCCCTTTTCTCAGCATAAAAACTGTTGAATTTTGGAATCCCTCCGGAAAATGAAAATGAAAATGCCTCCGGAAAATGAAAATGAAAATGCCTCCGGAAAATGAAAACCCCCAGAATTTGAATTTGACATTCCTCCGGAAAATGAAAATGAAATCCCTCCGGAAAATGAAAATAAAAATGCCTCCGGAAAAATGGATTTTTCTGGAGCAGAAAATGCCTTCGGAAAATGAAAATGCCTCCGGAAAATGAAAACCCCTCCAGAATTTGAATTGAAATCCCTCCGGAAAATGAAAATGAAATCCTCCGGAAACTGATTTTGGAATGAAATTTCCTCCGGAGCATTCCTCCCATATTATTTGGAGGAAAATTTTTTTCCAAATTTTTTTTCCAGATTTAATAAATGAAGGGATGTCCGGGGGAATGAAAAATCTCCCCCAAAAAAAAAAGATTTCAGAACGAAAAAACGCCCATAAAAATGGATTTGGGATGAAAAATCTCCCTGAAAAACGGATTTTGAGATGAAAATCTCTCCGGGGATGAAAATCTTTCGCTGAAAATCAGCGGAAAATGGCAATTCAAGAAAACTTTCTGCCCATGTCAGCTAAAACTCAGTTAACTAAATTGGAGAAATGATTGGCTAAAATTGAGCTTTATCCAGATAAAATGGGATTTTAATTTTTTATTTCCTTTTTTTCTCCGCATAAAAAATGTCGAAATCACCAACGCATTTTTCAATCTCCGATGGGAAAAAAACCAAAAATTTCACTTCCATCAATTCAGCGGCAAAAGAATATGGAATCTCAAATTGCGCAATCACAAATGCATTGAAAAAGAACAACTCAACCATCACCCGGAGGTCGGACAAGAAAAAATTCTTCCTCGGTGAACCAAAAGCGGAAGATTCACAACTTTCTTGCGAAATCGATTTTTCTTCACTCCCAATGGATGAGGAATGGTTTGAAAAATTCAAGATCGCTGTTTCATCTTTTGATGAACTTTGTCGAATGATTGCGAATAAATTATTCGCGGATGAGGATCTCGAATTGGACTGGAAGAAAAAAGAATGTCAATACAATGGTGAAACCGTTTGTTTCATCAAAATCATTTCCATCATCTGCAGAGTGGCTTTTCAGGTGAACAAAGAGAAAGCCCTTGAAGAATTGGCGATGAAGCTGGGAAAAAAAGATTTTCAACCCCTGAAACGATTGCCATTTGTCTCATCTTTGAGGAAAAATGAAAGAACATTTCACGTTGACATATTCAATAAAATCAGGAAATTCAAATAAATTTTCCCCTGATTTCTTGCATGATTTTTCATTTCCGGGAAATGAAAATTCAACCCTCAAATTTTTTCTCCCATTCAGCTTCAAACTTTTCCAAATCCAACCCCAAATCAATCACAATCCCATCAATCGCTTCCATTGAAAACAAAAATTCAGCTCGATCAAAATTTCCTCCCCGCAAAGCGAAGCGCAAATCACTCAATGTTTTTTCATAGGTGGTGAAAGCGAATTTCGCCATCTCAATTTTGCTTTTCAGATTCTTCATTTCATTCGCTGTTTTCAAAACTAATCCCGCTCCTGAAACAACTCCCAGCACAATTGGATTGAGAGTTGCTGCCCCAACAATTGTCCCAACTGCAACCAAACCGGAAGAAGCCAGATTCAGGAGAAGATTCATTTTCTTGAATCGTTTATGAGCTCGTTTGAGGCACCAGAATCTTTTGTGATAAAATCGGAAGAGTTTTTTTATCTCTTCCAGTTCTTCTTCCTGAATTGAGGGATTGATGTGGTTGAAAGCAAAGATGCTTTTCTTTCGCTGACTCATCGCTCGTTTCATTTTTCAGGAAGAAATCAGATTTCCACAACAATCACAGCTTTCGCCGTCACAATCGATCCAGGTTGCTGCAGTGAAAAACTGAATCCCACACTGTTGGGAATGGTTTCATTGACAGTGAATTGCAGTGATTGCAAATTCGGTGATTGAGTGGCTTGAATTCTGCTTTTTTGTTTCCTATTCACATAGAGAATCAACCAGTTTTTCAGCAAAGCCCATCCACCACTCCCGATTCGTGAATCAACATAAAGATTAACGCTGAGGATTTTCATGGGAATGCTAAAGACTTGCTGAAAATCATATTTATCTCCAGGGAAAAAAATGAAATCACTTTTCACCCGTTCATATCGACCGAGAATCACTGTTCGAGTTTTTCCCAGCAGAGAATGCCCATTCAAATCCAAATCAGCTTGCATGACCATTTTGTGCTGCTCAAACGAGAAAGGAGAATCGAAAACGGATGCTTGCACATCAGAAACATTTCCAGCAACTCCATACACAATCAAATGCGCTGCCTTTTTCACTGGATCGGATGAAGTTCCTGTCCAATGCATGTCAACCATCACATATTCTGGAGGAGAAATCTGATATTTGTGAACGTGAACGATTGATCGAATCATTGAATCTTCCAAAAAAGTTTTTGAAGATTGACGAGTCACATTCAAAGATGAGGAAGCGAAAGTGACATTTGCCCCTGACATGCTGCCTGGAAAAAACTCAAAACACATCGTATATTCTCCCTCCGGCATTCGATAAAAGTTGAATCCGAGTCTGCCCACGAACTTGTTCCCCCCAGTTTTGGTGATTTTCATTGTGTAAGCTTTCTTGTTGAAGTTGTGAGGAGATCCGGAGAAATCCAAAATACCATCCACTTCAACATTTGACTCCGAACTTGATTGATCCACATCGTCCATCAAATAATGGAAAACGTTTCGCATGGAGGGAGTGGTGATCTGGCTTTGGTGAATTTCTTCCTTCGCTGAATCCAGATCAACCTTTCTCGCTGCATCGTGGTCTGCAGTTGGTTTTCCGAGATTTTTGATTTTCATCCCATCCATATCAATATCCCCAGTCATTGTCCCGCCAGTCAGGGAAAGTTGCGAAGAGGCTGACGCTTCCACGAATTTCTTTGTCGCTGCATCACTCCCTGAAGTTGGTTCTGACAAATTCACGATCTTCCTGTTTTTCATGTCCCCATCAAATGCTTGAGAATCCACATATCGCCTATTTGCGCCCTGATCGGCAACTTCGGGATCTTTCACGTTAAAAATGGTGTGATTTCCCATATCCAAAGCCGTCTCCATTGGAAACGTCTCTTTGCGGCTGAGAAAGATATTTTTGACGTCATTATAAGAAACCAGGTTGTTGTATGCGGCTCCCAAATCATGCCATGTTTGCTGTTTTGAGTTTTTCACGTTGAAAAGTTCTTTCAAATCCAGGTCCTTCGTGACTTCATGAGTTGGTTCAGGAGCAGCAGGGTGGAATTTTTTCAATGTGATCATATTCACCGCTGACAAATCCTGGTTTTCATCAGTGTCCAGATTGACGATCAATTTGCGATTCATTTCTATTTCCCCGGGGTTGATGAGTTTTTGTCCCCTGAGATCAAGATCCCCAGTCATGTGCGAGGAACCATCCACCTGGAGAGAATCTGCCCGCAATTGCGTTGCAAGCGTGTCAACTTGGTGTTTGGTGATTGCATCCGAATTCCCCGTTCCTTCAGCGATATTGGTCATTTTTTTGTTTTGAAGATCGAAGTCCCCTGCTGGCGTCAGCTTGAAACCAACTCCTGGCAATCCATCTTTTCCATCTCGTCCTCCCTGGAAGTTGCTTGTTTCAGACAGCAATCCATTTGAATAACTCATTTTAAATGCTTTCATCAAAGTTTTTGGCAATGAATTTCCTCGGCTTATCCACATACAGGAAAGAGAACGGATCATGCGTTGCTTTCCGATAATCTTCTTTGCTGACATTGTTCTCCCTGCAGATCGCCGTAATTTCTTTGTTGCTTGGGAATTCGAAGATGCAAAAATGTGAGCAATTCAGGCGGATATCTTTTGGTGTTCCGAAATAACTTTGCGAAAGATAAATCACAGAACATTTCTTGTGCCTGCCCTGAATGAAATAATCAATCAATGGCTTTTGGTTTTTTTCGGAAACAAAATCATCGAAAACAACCAGCTTTTGATTCTCCCCTGACAATTCAGAAACTGGGATGATTTCATCCGGGGATGCTTCCACAACGTCATAACCCGCTTCTTTGCTGATTGGGCGAAATGTTTTCAGCAGATGTTGATATTTGGTTTGGTCAAGATTTTTCGCATAGAGGAAGATTTTATCGTAGAAGAGCAGGCGGAAAATCATATCCAGGAGAACATTTGTTTTCCCCGATCCTGAAGGGCCACAGATCAACATTCTGAAAGTTCGATCCGGCATGAATGGGTGAAGTTGTTTGAAATTCGTGATTGGATCCTGACAATCATAATTTGGAATCTTCATTTTATTAATGAACATGGCGTTCTTCATCTTGTTCTTCATCCAAATTCATGTTTCTGGGATATAAAATGAGTTTATTGAAATGGCAAGAAATGGCTAAAAGCAAATCTGCTTTGGGGAAAAAAATCAACTTTGTTCACAATGCTATCACCCAGAAAAAGTTGGGTGAAGAGACAAGTCAAATCGGACTTGAAAAAATGTTCAAACCAGTCACATCGAAACTGGATGAGGTGATTGAGTCGAATTTGGGGCCGCTTCGGCCACTTCCCCGGAAAAAGAAAAAAGCCAAACCGGCGGAGATTGATTATCTCCCCGAAGTCGACCCATTTGAAGAGATGGATGTTGAAGGTTTGTTTGATGAAGGTGCAGCTGCGCCGCCGCAAGCAGAAAAACAAATCCACCCACCTCCCCCAACATATGAAGAAGTTGTGGCAGAGATAGGGCAAGATCCTCCTCCTGCTTATTTTGCAGACGCAGAGGAACCAGTGGAAGATACTAGCCCTGACGCTCATCCAGGTGGAGATGAAGCCAATCAAATCTTGGATAGCTTGGACCTCGCGAATTATGATACTGTGGAGAAAACCCTCCAGGAGCCAAATATCACAAATAAAAAGAAATCGAAATATCTCCTGAATCTTATCACCATTGCAAACTTCCGCAGAAATCAGTTGAAGGGCTACAAATCATCCTGGTCCAAAAAATTCAAGAAAGGGGAAATAACCGAAGAGCAAAAGAATTTTGCACATCAAAGGATAAACCGCTCATTCCAAGCTTTGAATGATTACATAGACTATTATAACCAGCAAAGTCGACGTCTTGGGCAGTTTGGCATGGGAATCAAGCGCAGGAAGCGGAACGTCTGGGAGCGGAGCGAGCAAAAAGGCGGCGCCATTTCATTTTTCTCCAACCCCGCAGATCTCTTCCAGAAACTTGAGGTCATCGTTGGCTCCATTCTTGCTGGGAATACGAATTCGGACATCAGAAACACTGGAGTTGGCATTCTCGATCTTCTCCTGAAAGAAAACGCCATCAATCGTTCCCAGCATGAGAAGCTCTTCAGAAAGTATTTCAAACTCTAAAATGGAAATCGAAAGAGAAATTGTCCTGTCATCCTTTTCCGTCAAGACTGGGGGAAACAAACCAGAAAATTTCACAACAAAATTCAATCGGCCCATTATTTTGGACCCAAATTCCCAATATGTTGTTGGGTTGAACAGAATTATCAATATGAGTTTTACGTGGTATAACATCAATGCGGCATTGAAAAATCAGCTGATCAGATTCAGCTCTGACGGTGGGAAAACATTTTTCGATATCACCTTTCCCGCTGGGGTTTGGGATTATTCCACTTTGAATGAGGCAATTCGAAAAGCAACAGGCCCCCTCGCAGGCAGCACCCCAGGAAAGAATGAAAAATTCCCAATCAATCTGGCTTTCTCTCCCACAACTTTCAGAGTAACAATCACGCTGGAAGCAAACTGGCAACTTGATCTCGAGAAATCCAACTTCGGCGATCTCGTTGGTTTCGATAAAAAGATTCTGAAAGACAAAGTCAACATTGGCCCCAGAGTTCCAAACCTCAGCCAAGATACTGATATGTTGAACGTTCATTGCGATCTCACAAGTGATTCGCTTGTGGATGGGGAAGAGAGTGATATCATCTTCTCCTTTTCCACATCTGTTCTGCAGGCCTCCTATAGTTTCACTCTTGAACCCATGAGAGTGATGTTCAGCCCTGTGAATAAAAACAGAATAAGCTCCATTCGGATTTATATCACCGATGGGAAAAGGCGGGTTGTTGATTTGAATGGAGCTGATACAGCATTCTCGCTTATCTTGAAAAAACAAATAAAATGAAAAGTTATGAATTCTCTCGTTTTTTCCACCCCCAGCTGGGGCGGTTTGTCTTCCGGCACAAAGGAACAGGTTTGATTGTGGACAATATTTTCAAACCAATGAGGAAGGTCGCATCAGTCATCTTCAAGAAATTCGCAAAACCCATTGCGAAAAAAGCATTGGAATCAGGAATTTCTCACGCTGGGGATAAACTCGGCAAAAAAGCAGTTGAAAAATCTGGTGATTTGATCATGAAAAAGCTGGGAAATATGAGAAAGGGGAAACCACCAGGCAAAACAAAGCCACCAGCGAGCGAAGCGAGCCGAGCGAAGCTAGCTCGACCACAATCAGCCCCTGCGTCAACCTCCGGAGAAAGTTCTGATGCTATATTAAACAGGTTGATCTCTGGGCAAGGAATTCGAAAAAGAAAAAAATGATTTAAAATGGCTTTTCGATCGAATGAATATCTTCAAAGAAATGAATTAGTGCGCTTCCAGTTGGATGACACAATCCGGGCTCCAGCTAATGATCAATATCAACAAAAAAATGGTTATAAATTCACGATTAATGACCGATCCGCATTCTATGATTGGTTTAACGCTTATTTCGAGGTGCAGTTTCAACTCCAGAAAATAGCAGACGGCGCTGGGTATGCCGCAGCTGACAGAATCACAGTGATCAATGGCGCTCATTCCCTGATTAAACACCTGACGATAAAATCTGCGGGAAAGATTATTTATGATACTGATAATCTGCACAAGGTCTGTTTCACAAAGAATTTGTTAGAATACTCCGACGACTTCAGCAGATCAGTCGCCAAGAACAGTTTCTGGTATTTGGATACTGATGCAACAACCGCTAATACAAATCTTGGATTTGAAGCTCGGCGGGTGCAATCTCAAGCAGTGCAAGACGATGGAAATGGCGGTGCAAAGAACATTAACACGATCATTCCCCTGAATCGTTTTTCCTTTTTCGAGGAACTGGAAGATAAGATGCTTGTTCCCATGCAGCTGCAATTTGAGCTAACACTTAATGATGATGGGGAACTCATTCATAAGGCTGCTGCTGCTGATGCTGGAAGAGTTGTTGTGAATCGATTTTTGCTTTGGGTGCCAAGACTGACTCCCAAAGATTCTCTGTATGACAAATTTGTCAGCTCATTCCTGAAAGAATCGCAATGGAAATATCTGAGGGAAATGTATCAGCAATCTGCTCCCGCAACATCATCAGGATTTTTCCAGATCTCAGCGAGCATCGACAATGTGAGGCATATTTTTGTCTGGCTGAAAAGAACCGCTCCACCCCATAATGTCCCTGCAGAAGGCAATCCCTATCTGATGGACACTTTCAAGCTGAATGCGGCAGATGCAAACTCATCCTTGTTGAACTGCCGGCTGGAATATGGAAACGGAGTTTTCTACCCGGAAACAGAGTATGACAGTGAAAGCAAAGTGAGGATTTTCCAGGATGTCATGGCTTATGCAATGCGGAAAAATGATTTTAACACAGGGACACAGCTGAATCTGGCCAATTTCAATTCTCTTTTCCCGTTGATCTATTTCGATCTGACTTATCAAACTGAAAAACCGACAAGAGATCCCAAGCAGTTGATATTCAGGTATCGATTGAACGCAGATGCAGCGGCAAACTTCAATGTTCATGCGATAGTTCTCTATGAAGAAGAAGTGAAAATCGATAAGATTGGAAATGAGCTGGTTATCGTGTGACGTGTGATCTGTGAAAAACATATCTTGTCATTTAAAATGACAACATATCACCCATATAAAGTAAATCTGTCGGAAGGGCAAAAAAAGAAGCTTGGAAGAGCATTCAAAGCAAACTGCGCTATCACCCTGAGGCTGAAAAAAAATCAAACACGCGGAAATGATGAACTGATGCTGACAGTCAACCAAAAGAAACGAATTGCCAAAGCCGCATCTCAGGGAAAAGGAGCTGAGCTCAAGATATCAAAAACGCAAATCCGAAAGGTAATAAAGCAAGGCGGAAGTCTTTTCTCTGCTATTGTTCCCCTGGCTCGTTCCCTGGCACCCACCCTGGCAAAGACACTTGGACTGTCAGCATTGGCTGGTTTGGCGAGTGAAGGAGCGAGTCAAGTCGTGAAAAAGATAAGCGGGAGCGGGCAAACGGGCGGATTTCTCATTCCCCAAGATAAAATTCAAAAACTGATTGACAATAAACATCTGTTAACAAATAAGCAGAAACAGGATATTTTGACTGCCCTGAATTCAGGAGGACAACTGACGATAAAACCATCAGCAAAACAATCTGGTGGGGCATTGGGAACAATTCTGGCTTCCATCGGAATTCCACTGGCGTTGGACATGGTGAAAAATTTGTTTGGGAAGGGAGCGCCTAGAGTTGGTCGCCCAAAGGGAAAAGGAGCTCCAAGAGTTGGTCGCCCCAAAGGAAAAGGAGCTCCAAGATTGGGCACTCCCTTCCAACGCCCGCCTCCATTCATCGGAACCTGGGGACGAAAAATTGGGATGGGAAAAAAATCCAAAAAAGGAACGGGACTTCTGCTGGGATCGAAAAGTCCATTCAACAATATCCCAGTTCTCGGGGCGATTCTTTGAAACCCAAATTCGTGAACAAACCCCTGAGCAACCTTGATCTTCTCCAGTGGATTGATTTTCTGAAAATTCCCAATTTCAAAGGGATTTTCGCCAGGGATGAAGCCATGCCCCGAGAACACAGCCCCTGCATCATTAATCTTGATTCGCTTGAAAATGCCGGAACTCACTGGGTGTGCTGCGCCCCCGGAGATCGTGCCCTGTGGTATTTCGACTCTTTTGGGATGGGATTTCCCCAGGAATTCAAAAGTTCCAAACCGGTGATTTGGAACAGCAGTCAATATCAAAACATCAACAGCGTTCTTTGCGGGTATTATTGCCTGTTTTTCCTCCATCAATGGTCGCAGGGGAAAGATTTCTATGATATTCTCAAACCGCTCAGTCTGACTGACTCGGGGGAGAATGAGAAATTCATAAAAGAATATTTCGATTGAAAATGAAATCATATTGCGTGAAGGAAAAAAAACAAACTGAATGCAAAAGTCCATCTGGTTATATGATGGCGAAAAATGGTAGAAAAATGTTTTTCTGCCACTGCGCTTCCTGCGGAATAAAAAAAACAAGATTTGTGAAAGCGAGCAGAGTGAGCCGCAGAGCGAAATCGGGAAACTGAGTCGGCCCCCGCGTGGCGGGGGCATTGGTGAACTTGCGCTGACTGGCGTGGCTCATGCGCTGCCTTGGTTGGGAAAAAAGACAGTTGAAATGGGTCGTTATGGAGCCAGTGAATTATTGCGCAATAAAAACACTCAAAAGAAAGCATTGGATTTTGCCCTGGACAAGATGAAACCATTTCTTGCCAAAACCTCTTCCGATATGCTCAATCAACTGAGTACGGCGATCCGACCAAACAGAAAATATAAGACAGATCGAGCAGATTTGGATGGGGGTGCTTTAGATGTTCATTCCCTGATTGGGAAGCTGCCAAGACCAAAGAAAGGTTTCACTTTGCCTGGACATAATTATACCGGCCCCTGGAACCCACTGGAAAAACAAGTCAGATTTGATGAAAAGGGAAAAATTCTCGAAATCTGGCAGCAACCCACAGGAAAAACAGATGCAGTTGCTATGCAGCACGATGTTGATTATTCAGTCTGCGCGAAGGAAAAGAATCCACGTAAATGCAAAAACAAAGCCGACAGGAAAATGGTTGCCGCTTTGGATGCCATTCCCTGGAAAGAAAGGCAATGGGGTCATGCTTTGGCGAGAAACACAATTCAAGCAAAACAGAAACTGGGTCTCGGCGCTCCAAAAAACGGGAAAAGATTTTGAGTGAAGGCCAGTGGGCTCAAAATCTGGCAAATGAACTTCACCGGCCAATCAGGCGGCGCTTTCCAAAGAGGCGAGTCATTGCGTATGGGATTGACAACATCTGGGCGGCGGATCTGGTCGAGATGGGGAAATTTTCGAGGTGGAACAAGGGAATCAGATACCTGCTGATGGTGATCGATGTTTTCTCAAAATTCGGTTGGATTCGTCCCCTGAAAGACAAACGAGGTCAAACAGTGGCTGATGCTTTCCGAGATATATTCAAGGGGCGAAGCGGAGCTGAGCCGAGCGAAGCGAGGCGAAAACCGAAAATGCTCTGGACTGACAAAGGGTCTGAATTTTTCAATGGAATAATGAAGGCCCTCCTGAGCGAGAATGGGGTAAAATTGTATACAACGGAAAATCAAGAAAAGGCATCTGTTGTTGAGCGCTGGAACAGGTCTTTCAAAGAGAAACTCTTTAAAATGTTTAGCGAGAACAACAATACAATATACTGGGACAAACTTGGCAAATTACTGGATGAATATAACCACCGTTTTCATTCAAGCATTGCCATGACCCCCGCAGAGGCGAGCAAGCAGGAAAATGAGAGGCAGGTATTCGCTAATTTATACGGAGATTTAATTTATGCTAAACACAACCCGGCAAAATTCAGGGTTGGCGACAGGGTGAGAATTTCAAAGTTTAAACGGCAATTATTTGACAAAGGTTTCACGCCGAATTGGTCGGAAGAGATATTTGTGATTGACGAAATAAAGAATACAAACCCTGTAACGTATAAATTAGTTGATCTGTTGGGAGAATCAATCACTGGATCATTTTACGAGGCAGAACTTCAAAAGACAACGCAAGATGTGTTTCGAATTGAAAAAGTTATTCGCCGCGATAATAAGCGAAAACTCGCGCTTGTAAAATGGAAAAGTTACCCTGACAAATTTAATTCTTGGGTTCCATTGAGCGATGTGGAAAAACTATCTTAGCGTTTTAGTTCATTGTTTCTTGTTGACTGTAGCAAAATTTTTATCAGAATGCCGAGTTTTATCAGAATTTGCCAAATTTTGATAAAAATTTTGATAAAAAATGTGTAATGCAATGATTGGTAAAAAATCATCACGTGATATTTACCACTAAGGCAACCAGCTTGAATTAGCATTTTAATTAAAAAAGCATACTGTCTATTTACACAAAAAGAACAAATGCGGAATATGAATGTTTCACATTAATATTCACAAAGTCTGTTATTTCAAAACACCGCTTAGCATCGCTTTCGTTTCACTTCGCTTGGCCCGTTTTGCTTCGCTTTACTCTCTTTTAATTCCCGGTGGATTTCCCAGAGAAGGCCGCTTTGCTTTTGGAGTTCCTTTTTGAGAATCTTGTGTTCCTCCTGGAGATTGACAAAAGATTCAAAGAGAAGTTCAATTGAGTCTTCGATTTCGTCGCTTCGCTCAGCTTCCTCCATCTCTGAATCAGACACAATAAATTCATCATCCGATGTTGTCGGAGTTTCATCTTCGCTTCTTATTTCTTCCTCTGAACATGTGGAACAATCTTCATGGTCACTGGCTTCGCTCGCTTCGCTTCGCTCGGCTTCAGTGTAAATTATTTTTTCAAATGGATCCATTTTATTTCCAATGACATTTTTTGAAGATTGTTTGGATTATTTTTTCTTGTTCCGCCCGTCTGGATGGAAGTTTGAGCAGTTTGAAATCATCTTCATTGGGGCTGAAACCGTTCTTCTTTAACAGGGCGAAAAGAACTTGATGGCAATTGAGAAACTTGTTTCTGCTGGGATGAAGGTCATTATATGCCAGTGAAAAATATTTAAAATCGTCGATGAGGAATTTTTCCAGGTGCTCATAATCATTTCCGTCGTGACCTGTTATGTGATTAAAAATTGCATGATCGTTGCCATGGACTTTTTTCCACTTGGAAGCTTTGACGAAATCCCGGACTTTTTTTCTTGTGATTTCGTCACGGGGAATTTGGGAGAGAATTTGTTCTTGATAAAATTCGAGATCTTTGAGTGGAATTTGATTTTTCCCCTGATTTTTGCGGATGATATTTTTGAAATGTTCCAGCCTGGGATTTTTGGGAGAATGCCATGTTGTGCGGATTTCTCGAATAATTTCAGGAGTGAAATCGATTTCTTCTTCTTCAGAATCAGACATTTTCTTGCCGGGAGAGAAATTTTTTGAGTTTTGGATGGAATTTGGCCGCTGCGGAATTTAGGGAAAGATTTTTCAGAATGCCTAATTTCAAGATTATTTTTTGTGTTCATTTTTAGCAGTCAGTAGTTGATATTAGCCACTTTTGAGACAGTCCAAATTTCTCCCCAGTTTTCACACAATTCATTTCCTGCTGATTCAAGCAATTAACAAAGAATTTTTCACCAGCTAAATTCAGCAGAATCATCACAATTCTGTTAGATTGAGCAGATTTGAAGAAATTATTAATTGTGTGAAAAATGGCGGAACTCGACAAATTTTTGAGGATTTTTTGGAATTCTTATGAACTGCTTAAACTGGGGGGAAATTTGGACTGTCTCAAAAGTGGCTAATATCAACTACTCGGATGTCGTGGATTTTACGACATCCGGAAGGCACTGTTACCAGAGCCCTTCGTTTTTTCCGCTGACCAAACGAAACGAAGGCTCTGGGGACGAGAATGTGGAAATGGAAGATTGATCTTATCCTTCGTTTAAATCAGGGATTCAACTTTATGAAATCCTCCATTTGCGCTGGATAACCTGTAAAGATCATCACCGGATTTCCCCCGAGCATCGCTTCCATCAAAGCATCCAACGCCTCTTTTCCATAATCCTTCTCTTCTTCTATAATCCTAACAGCGCAATAACCGATAATATTTACCTGTTATAGTAGAGCACATCACCGACTATATATGAAAGGTAACATGTTCATGAATATGTTTTTATATTTTTTTTTTTGCAGATTTTTTCCTACTTCTAAATTGCAATGTGAATGATTCAGCAAAAAATGGAAAAATTGATGTACGGATTGATTATTATGGTGCTCTGCAAACTGCCAGGTAAGTCATGACATCTTATAATTTGCATTGTTTCGTTTTGTTTTGTCGCAGTTGTGTGTTATTTTGCTCTGTAATCAACGAAATTGATTTAAACCAAAATGCCGTGTTTTGTTACTGGTATGTGGAGGTTGAACTGCCTTGCCGCGTTATCCACATCATCTTGATACTGATCATCGCTAATTAGCCAATAATCTAGCTGAAGTTAGATTAGAGATTTCCTTTGTTCCACGTAAAGCGCTTTTATCAGGGTTCCGTAGTTTCCCTATGTCTATCAGGTTGACATCAGCTCGTGGAGTTTTGTAACAGTCTCTTTTTTTGTTTGCTTTCGTTACTATCTAATTCAGTACCAGAACGCCTTTGCTATGATTTGTTCCCTGTTATGAGCAATACATATCTCCCGGTCACTGAGTTTACCACCTATCCGCTTTGTAGTTCTAACCCATGAAAAAATTGATTTGCGTTTATTATAAATATTGCATCTGACTGAATATCAAAAAATTAAGTCGGTGGTTCTGAACGCTTCCTCAAGAATGTTTTTAAACTTTACAAAGAATTGTATCTGAACATGCAAAAAAAAAAAATTCGATAACAAAAAAATGGGGGTCATCGAGTTTTTTTTTTGTTAGTTAGAAGCACTTAAAGCTAAAATTAAGGGTGTCTTTAACAGGCTAATACTGTTACAATGGTAACCTGTCATGACGATGACCAATACTTGTTCAAAGATAATTTGGCATTTGTTTGATACCATTATTGTAGCATCAACTGATAAAGAAATGTTGTGTTGATCCATCAAAGTATAAGTGATGGAAAATGCCAGGAACTATTGCCTATTAAAGGTGTCTTAAAGGACTGCACTGTCCCGCCGAAATATCAAAATTTCACTCAGCTTATTTTCATGCCATATCGCCAAATGCCACCAAATATACAGTTTAGTTGAATAAAAATATTCTATAGAGCAAAACAAAAGCAGTAGTTTGGAGATAAATTGCAGGGTTGCAAGGATTAAAATGGATTACAGTTCATGAAATTTGAGATATTGACAGGCGGTCAATAAATCAAATTTGCCATTCTTGTGACATTTTGACTTTTCTAGCCGTTATTTTGTCTGTTTAGTTCATATTTCTTTGCTTCTATCACTTTTGGCGATGGTTTCTTCCAATTGCAAGATAATAAAGTAGGTTTAAAGCAAGCTCCTGGCCATAATCATGAAAACACGATATTTCATCCGGGGCAGTGCAGTCCCTTTAAGCCTATGATACACGGTTCAGCGCGCATTTGTCGATCAACAGATGTTGCAACGGCTGTTCGACAAATGTTGAACAGTGCATCATGCCGTGTTGAATGTTGACATGTTGAATGGTGTTGGGCGAAAACAGAGACAAGTTCTATTCCGTTCAACAAGTTGTGACCTCAGCAATCATTTTAGTTTTAAAATGTTGAATGTGTTTTCTATACTCATTCAACAAATGTTGAACGATGTTGATCGGGGAATTAATTATCCGCTTAAGGTTAAACTCGACAAACTCTTCGGTAAATTCAGAAATGGAGAAGTTACTGTTGAGGGCTACTGATGTGCATGGTATCTGTAAAATCGACACAATAACAACCGTACCGCCAGTTTCTTATCAACATTGAGAAGGATATACAGATAAAGAGTTAAACAGGGCCGAGAAAACACCATGAATTGTAGTCAAAGATACGCCGTCGGTGGCAATAGACGTAATACAGGTAGCTACATGTAGATCTATCTCGATACATTAAAGTTGTGAGTTAGCCCCAAGGCGTCGGGGAGCAAAACAAAATAAATCACTTTGAGGTTAGGGATGAATAATTTATTTTGTTTTTGTTCTATCCGGAGGTAAGTTTGGATTCTAACATTTAACATTTTATTATCCAATATTGGATAATTCGATGCTTTACTTGGTAACGTTTGTTTGTGTACTTCCAGTGCTGTATTCTATTCTCAATGGACTTCAAAATTAACCTAAAAGTTTTTATTTGATTCTGTCAATCTGACATCTAAAATAGTTATTCAGCTACGTTTCAGTGATATATCCTGACTTCGAAGATTTAGCTTGCTTATAACGTGTATATGCATGGTGCCACTTTCGTTAACAGACTGTACCGATCGCGACATACTGATCTGCATAATAAGCAAATTTAAAAGGCATATCATTCAAATCAGCTATAAATTAGCGTCAGTGTGCGAAATATGAAATGTTAAATATGAGCAAAATTCAATGGTTCTTGGTACTGGTTATGTACTCCGACATTGTAAACACAGTTCACTACGGAATAATTGTTTGTGCCAAGGTGAAAATCATCAGTTTTTGTTGGTAAAAATTAAGGCAATTATTTATTCAGAGTGTTGCAAAAAATACGCATCACTGATTTTACTACCTGGTCCAATTTATATGGGCAACAGCATTTACCACCTTTCGTTCACAAGATGCAATTGAAGCATTGCTTCGTTTTTTCGATCGATGCAAAAACTTTGGTGTTAAAGTTACCCAGCAAAGAGATTTTGGTTGAAATTTTTACCTCTTAAATAGAGTTATTTACATGGTCAAACATATATCAATGTTTTAATCTGAAGGTTATTTGACACAACCGAAAATTAAAGAGATGCATTTGGGTCAGTTTAGTTGGATATTTATTGCCATCCCTGGAAGGACACTATGCCGTCTTCACAACAGATAATCAAACCTTTCCCAAGTAGTTTTAGGGCGAGTTAAACGTCTGCTGATGTAACCCTGTATTTCAAGCTAGCCAGCCAAGACCTTAAAGAGAGGGGGAAAACTAGAAATAATTTGGACATCATTAATGATATCAATTTTATCACCAATTTTAGTTTATCGATGGCGCGTTTTATTTTTTGTCACAATTCTGGAATGAGAACGGCTAGAATGGGAAATGAGCGCGTTTTTTATTCCGCGTTCTGATTCCAACCATTCTGATGAAATATGATGAAATACAGTTTTGTTGGCAAATCTTAAAATTTCAATTCAGCTGTCAGAGGAATCAAAATGTACGCGCGATGCGTTAACCCTATTCAGACTGGGGGGGGGGGGGGGGCTTTTCGAATCCCCCTCCAGTAAAATTGTAATTATAACTCTTACACCGAAATAGCTATGAGGCTGAAATTTTCTGACTTTTCTTAGAATTTATCTAGGGACCTTTTGGTATCTATAACATGTCAGTGTGATTAACTATGTTGCCATGGCAACCGGTTTTTGACACATAGGTTTTCAAAATATTAAAATATGGTGAATTTTTTATTTTAACTTTTATTTTTTGACTTATAGTGCATTTTCTTATTAGAATAGTTTTTTCTTGGGACTAGTTCTTGAAAGACATAAAATATTTGGGGGTGGGTAGGTAAATTTTTGCTCACTTTTACTTATAGAGAAAAATTTTGTACTATTTATTAAATAACGCTTCTAAGTTCATTGTTTGGATAATATTCATTAGTTTCATACGTGTTTTATACATTCTGATCCTTTTCTCTTTTAGATATTTTTTTAAGTTTTAATTTAAACGAAAAAAAAAAGGAAATCCAAGATGGCGGATCCAAGATGGCGGATCCAAGATGGCGGACAATAATTTCAAAATTATAGTTTTATCGCCTTTTTTTGCCTTTTCTCGCTTTACAAGTGTGTCCTTGTTTGTATTTATTATGTTTTAATATTAAAGAGATGATTTTACAGTTATATTTGATATTTTAAGTATCTGGATGGAAAAATATCAAAGAAACGTCGGAAAAACAAAAATTACGTCACTGTGACGTCATAATTGGGTGTGGCAGGTCACAACTGGGTGTGAGGTTACCCTGTATGGAGATGAACATTGTGTGAAAATTTCATGGTCCTGGTTCCAGAGATATGAAGGGGGGGGGCCCACCCCCCCCCCCCCCCCCAAGTCACAGATTGCCTAAAAAAGCCCAGTCTGAATAGGGTTAAGCGTACAAACCAGTTGCACGCGTCCGATTTTATTTTTTTTTCACATAGTTTCTCCAATCTAACAGACAATGGCAATACGGCAATTTGCACCAAGTAGCTGCAACTGTCTGAAGCCAATTTATAGAAATGTGTATTTTGACTCTGCGTAAGAAAGTGTTTTTATGGCAGTATCGAGACATATGTTTCGAGCTCATGCATACACGCGCTTGCAATACAGCGTTAGAAGCTGTTATCAAAGGTGTTATTTCTTCGAATAAGTGCTTTATTACGAATAAAAACGGACAAACTTTTTATTCAACCTATTTACACCGAAATCAAATACGTCATGTACAGAAGAAACTTATTGGTACCAGACTATAAACAGGCAAAAACTAGAACAACTTAAAGCCTGTGTAGACTGTGATGGTCGACCATGAAGGAGAATAGATGAGAGAAGTGCAGTTTTGAGAGTTCAGCGCCAGGGAAAAAGTGTAGGGGCGCTAGGGATGCATCATAATCCCCCAAAGAGATGACGTTATCATGGACAATAACGTTCTTTTGTCATATAATAGAGGCGTTAATATACACCCGTCCTGTGTCTTGATGACATCATCAGATAAAAACTAAAATAGATATTAAATATGCATGATATTATTTTTAGAACATGACGTCATATATGTTGTCCTTCTTCCTCTATATTCCGAGTAAATGAGGTTATTTGGTCACAAAGTAAAACTATAGAGAGGGTTGAGCTAAAATACGTATTGTTTCAATTCATATTTGGTTTTAATCTCATAATGAATATAGTTAACCCCCGGACGTACACGCAAACTTATACCCCAAACGTGGTACAGGGGAGGAGTTGTTGCAGCCCCCCCCCCCCCCCTTTTGCGATGTTGCAATATTTCGAAAATATTTTACGTCTAATAAATAGCCTGTGCTTTGCTCTACAAACTAAGGTAAATATTATGGGTTGTGTCGCTGCTGGGGTTCCGTGACGTCATCCAAAATGGCCGCCAAGATGGCCGCCATCCTGGATTTTACTAAAAATTCAAATTTATCGGAAAAATGCGGAAATTGAAATATTTTTTGCTAGAGTTGCAAAATAACTTACAATTAAACATATTGATGCTTTTGGTAGCATTTTGTATGTTTTTTTCACCGAAAAAAGGTGAAAAACACGCATTTTTATTCAAAAATGGCTTGACCTCATGATACTTATGATGACATATCTCGTTACCATAGCAACCGGTAGTCGCTCATTTTTACTAAAACGTGTCCCAAGGATATACGAACAGCTACTGAAGACGGCATGTGCTAATCGTAAATGGTCTTGAAAAATCGGAGAAAAACCTTAAGGGGGGCCAGCCCCCTTGTACTTCCGAGGGTTAAAGATATTAAACTTTGAATTCACAAGTTACGAGCTTTTTAATGTCAAGGTGTTTTATTAAACTACAATGCGGTTGACAGTGCTGTATGTGAAGCGTTCTCTTTAATAGCGGAGCACTTGCCAGGCCGAAGGCCTGGCTGCGCAGCCCCATACTCATAGAACCTATGCCGTCATTTTTCATGGTCATGGCTAGCGGAATGTTTCGCGGGCGCGCGTGTGCCCGTCCTCCCGTGTTGGAACAAATTCCGGGATCTTGAAAGCAAGGCTTTGTTTTTCGCGCGGCCACACAGCCGTGAGCTCGGCAAACATTTTAGTTCTTTTGTTGTGTTTAGCGGAGAATTAAAGTCGTTATTTCCCTGCAGTTTTTCGCGGTTTGCTACTCAAGACAGGGATACTAATTAAGGGATACTCAGAAGCCGCTTTAGTGGAAAAAGAAGAGCTTTCAGGGATAAAATCTTGCTTCGAGGAACTATATACGTTTTTAGCAATGCGAAGAGATGGGTTCGTTTTACGGATTTCAGCACCAAAGCGGAGGTTTAAAGAATTTCCAAGTACAGTAGTCGCCGGTGGGACTTAAAGGTAAAACAAATTACATTTTTCGATGGGAATTTATCTTGATATCAATCTGTGATTGACATTTTGTTTGTGTTCTCGTTAATTTTGGAGAATTGTTTATAAACGTGTAGCTTAAATTCAGTTGCATTTTAATTTCTTGAATTTCATCGAAGACACGGCTCGGCCTCGATGCACTGTAATTGTACGCGTTTTGCTTCTAAACATAAACTAATTGAGATTTCAATACAATTTTTCGAAAGAAGATTGTGTTGTCCATTTTTAGGTGTTTATTCATTCATTACATAGATTGAAAAGCGATTTTATGTAAATAAAACAAGACTTAGATTTTATACTCGCGTCGCCTTATGCAAATGTTTGTGTATTTTGGCAAATCAGTTTCTCGGGCATTTTTTGACAAGCAACAACTCTATTTTATTCGGAAAATAGTCGTAATAGTTATTCTAGATGGAGAAAAAGTTGTTTTTGTGAACTTTTGTACGGTCTAAATGTACTGTGCAGACGGTCGGGTAATACTGCTTTTCAGAATTGCTAAAATTGAAAAATAGCCCGGTCGTCAATCTTAATTCTTGTGCTTCCGACCTTTCACCTAAGTTAAGTTTCATCTTAGTTAAGCTTGTTCAGAGGGTCTTCAGAGGGCGCCGCTGTTAGGCTAAGGCTGACTATATATATTATATAGCGGGTATAATAACTATAAGAGGAAGGGATAATAAATGGATGGAGAAATTGAGAAATAATTTTCTAATTCAAATGTTTAAAGAACTGAAGGGAGAGCATCAGAGAATAGCGGAGGAATGATCTTCGTAGCATCGCGTGCTCAATGTCTTTACACTGTGATAAACAACTTACTACCAAGCTCTTACCATTGTTGTTTTTTGTGTAAAGATCAATTAACCTAATAGCTCGAAAAGAACAAGACAAAAGTTTAATTTAGCCGTGATCGTCTTTTTAGCAAAATAGTCATGCATTATGTCCTTTTTTTTTTTGTGGGCGGCACGGTGGTCTAGTGGTTAGCGCGTCGGACTTTCAACCGGAAGGTCGATGGTTCGAGCCTGGTCTCTGCCGTCGTGTTGTTTCCTTAGACAAGAAACTTTACTCCACACTGTCTCTCTCCACCCAGGTGTATAAATGGGTACCGGCGATAAAATGCTGGGGGTAACCCTGCGATGGACTAGCATCCCATCCAGGGGGGAGTAGCAATATTCCTAGTTGCTTCATGCTACAGAAACCGGGTTAAGCTCCGGCCGTATGGGCCTTCTGGCTCGAGCGCGACTTTACCTTTTTTATGTTCTTTTTATTATTCGACATAACATTCTAGAGTGCAAATACGCGTCAAAACGAGTGCAAATATGACACGTTATTACACTCTTCTGACCGCGCGCTAGTAGTTAAGGGGGTCGGTTTGCGGCACAAAGGGATGCCGCCTCATTAGCATATGTCAATCAAATGTTTAAACCAATCAGAGTATTTGAAAGAACACAAAGGGATACCGTCTCATTAGCATATGTCAATCAAATGTTTGAACCAATCAGAGTATATTGGTCATGAGCATATGTCAATCAAAAACCGGAAGTGAGAGGAAAAGAGAATTGGCTGTCAATCAAAATTGGGAGAGAGGGTGATGGGTATGGGAGAGAGGAGACTGGAACCTAGTATGGATACGGAAGAGAGGGGGCTAGGACCAATAAAAGGAACTGGAACCCAGTATGGGTACGGAAGAGAGGGGACTAGGACCAATAAAAAGAACCGGAAATGAGTTTTGCTGGAATGCGAGGAACCGGAAGTGAGGGCAACCAGAGAATGTTTTAACAAGAGATTGTTTTGAGTTATTTAATATAAAAAGGGCTTTAGCTCAACGGGCAGAGCGCTCGCCTTGTACAAAGTGCAAGCGCGAGAGATGGTGGTTCGAGTCCACTTCGCTCCATTCCTTTTTTTCTTTCAGGGATGCGCATAGAAATGACAGACAATTGAATATACATTTTCACTGGTTTATTGAGTAAATCAAGGTGATTACAAATGTTGAGACATGCAGTTAAACGTTCTGCCTGGTTAATCTATTTTTCTTCAGTGGTCCAGTGTCAGTCACAAACTGCGTTGGCTTCCTTTCAAATTTGAAAATCCCATTCGAATGAGAAAGCAACCAAGAACATCAAACATATTACAGCAAAGGGTCTTGATTAGTAAATGAAGAATGTTTTCGTCGTCCAGCAGCAAACTATAACTTGCGACATCATACATATTGAGGCAGGCTTCACAAATATGATTTGTCTCTATTGGATCAAACGCAAAAGCATTGACACACAGTTTTTTATCCAAAACTAACTGAAGATAGTCTTTCACTTGTGTAATATTGGTGCTTTGATAAGTAATATGGTACCATCGGTAAGGAGGAATATTTCTCCATCTTTTCACTGGCTTCTTGTAAAGATCTTCAAAGTCCAAATAAGCGTTCTTGAAAGCCATGTTTAACGTTTCGAAATGAGCTCCAGCTGCAAGAGTTGATGCGTTTGAAATAGTTTTGCGTTTTAAGGGTCATTGTTTTAGAGCGGGCAGGTCAGGGCAAGGCTATTGTTTATCACAGTGGTGACGTCACATAATGGAACCACAGGCGGCATGTCCGGAGCTGTCTTGAACGTTTAGACCTTCTGTATTTCTGATAGAAGCAAGAAAACTGTCAATTTCTTGTTCTGTCATGACAGGTGCTGGCACCGGGTTACCTAGTTTGTAAAGAAATTGTTCTTTTGCTGCTTGCTGCATTTGCTTCTTCTCTTCTATTTCCATGGCCAGTTGTAAATTTTTGTTGGCCATTTCTTCATCCCCCCATTGGAAGAACTTGCATCGTTCCTCTGACCTACAGCTAAAGTAGGGTCTTTGTGGGTACCTTTCTGAGCCTGACACTCTTAATGCAGTTACTTTTTCGCAATGACAGAAGGGCGTGAAGCTCTTGTACAGAGGCAATAGCTTGCTTGTGATGCTGTTGCAGTAATCTCGTAGCTTGTCCTCAAAGCAAAACACTGGACATGTCTTGTCGGGGCAGGTAAAAAACACTTGACCTGATTTCTTGGCAGGACGACTGTTGAGAGTATTGAACAAATGAATAGGACATTTCACTAGTTCACGTGCACACTGTTTCATTTCTTCCACAACATTTGCTTGTTTAGGGACCTTCTTTTTTTGGCTTGCTTTGCTTGTTCACAGAGGTGGTCTTCTTTGAATCCATATTATCAGTTGTTGAAATAGAATGGTGAACAGCTCTTGTATTACTTCTCTTATACTTTGAGCATCACAACAGCATTTGGTGTCATTGGTCTGTTCTGTGTCACTCATTATGACGTCAATGAACTTGTTTGATCCGACCCACTCTATTTATACATGATCTACCTCATCAAGTCCCTCCGACCAAAGTCCAGGTCGTTCAATGTCAAACAGTTCATTCAAATCTTCATGAAAAAGACCGTACAATTCGTATTTAAATGCAAAATTGACCGTTTCAAATGTTAAAATATCCTTTAACATAACTTTGTCATCCATCACAGTTTTTGTCCATTCGATGTCATGATCTGAAAGCACTGGAATAAGATAACCTTTATCCAATAAAGCCCTTCTCCATTCGGTGTGAACAGCACGCCAATCTATGTTGTATAATGTGTTCTTGATCGCATCGTCGACGCGATGATGATATTCGAACAATTCAGCGGAGAAAAAACTAGCAGACTTTGGTACTTGTAAACCGCTTCGTGTGATAATCAACTCAAGTAAACTGACAATCCATTGTTTTTTCCACATCAGCTGATAACACGCATCTCTGCAGCTTTTTACTTGTTCCAGATCTACCCACCGATAAGCCATGTTTACAGTTTGAGTTTTCGTTTGATACTGATGATGTTTCGAACCATCTTCTCAGTTAAATGTTTTTTAGGTAATTTGTCAATAGCTTTTACCATTTTGTCGTCGGCTTTCCAAATGTCTTCTTTTTTCTTGGCTTTAGAATAAGCGATATCGTGAGCTTTGGCAATACGATCCAATCTATTAATTCCCTTGTCACCACGTTTCAATCGCTTTTCCAACTTTGTAAATGGCCCGAGAAACTGATAACCGGGCCAGTGTAATTCCGGCGGGTTGAGTTTTTGCAAAGCTCCCACTAAATTGATTCCACCTCGTCCTCGTTGTAATCTTTTTCTTCGTTGTTTGCTTCGTTTGGGCATACTGAACACAATGACTACAGTTATTTTCGAGAACCGCGTTTTATTCTGTTTCGTAAAGGGTTGACTTGCCACGCCTTGATCGTTTTTTCACAGTGGAATAGGTCAATCTTTTCTTGACTTTTTTACTCTGAGGTTCCCAGTCTTCCCATCCTGTTGCTTTTTTAAGAACTTTCGCCAAATGTCCTTTGACGCTTGCCTGTGTTTTTCGACGCTTTTTAGTTTTAAGAGAGGTCGGATACCAATACACCGTACCAGGAGTCGTTTGTTTCTTCTTTTTAGAGACATGTGTCTCATCGGATTGTTCAATATGTTCTTCTTGGGGTAAGGTGACATCTATGCTAGGTTTGGTTGATTCTTGTTTGATTTCTCGCTTGATTGAGTTGGGTGTCTTTACCTTTAACATGTTGGCAATTTTTTGTATCATTTTCTGTTCACCAGTCGTCATCAAATCATCAGGCTCATCTTCGTTATCGTCGTCTATACCAATTACTTGTTGCATGCGGTAGTTTTTAAATCGTTTTCGAATCTCTGGTTCCAAAGAATTCGTCAAAACTACCTTTTCCTCTGCTGACATGTTAGGATTGTTGAGAATCTGTTGTTCTTTCTTGACAGATGAAAGTAAAGCATTGAGTCGGGGTGATTCTGTATAATAACTTTTCAACATTTGCTCACCCACTTGATAAGGAACCATCATCATTTTCTGGTATTCCGCACCTTTCTTGGACATCTTTTGAAACTGATATAGCACGTTAGGTCCAACCTTTTTATGCTCTCAAAGAAGACAGCATCCCAAAACTTTGAGAAATCCACTACCACGTTGACTCATCAAAATGTCACGTCGTTTTTTCTGAGACAGTGATTTTTTGGCCAAATTACGCATCTGTTTTCGATACGGTTTTAACCTAATCACATGTTGTGGATGAATGGGGAGTTTGTTTTTCAATAGATTGAGTGTCAATTCACTCATGACATTAATTTGATCCTTGTTGGCGTGACGGATTAAATCACGTCTTTTGTTGGCTTTTGCTTCCTTCAAAATAGACTCTAAGAAATGAACTTGTCGTAGGGCGGACTTCATGACGAGTAATAAAGGATAAGTCATTAATCAATCTTATTTATAGACCAGGACAAAAAAAAAAGGGAGTGCGTCTAAACAGATTCTTTTCGTTGAAACACAATGGTTGGTCCTTCGTGATGTAATAAACACGATTTCAAACGTATGTCATCCTGCGTTCTCGGATGTAAATCAAACAACATGTACCCATAATCCCTCGAAGTCGCATCACGAAACACTTCCATGACTTCTCGCACTTCATGTGGGAACGCTTGTTGAACCAAATTTCGTACCCCCAATTGATCTCGGGGATTTTTAAAGGCAATGATGTAGTGAGCATTTCTGGAAATCGTTTTCGCATATTTTCCTTCTGGAAACATGTCTTGACAAATGTAAATCACAGCAATGTTTTTATGATGTGATTCCTTGGTAAACAAATCCAACACCCTTCTATCATTACTCGCATCGCTCATGAGATCGTCTAGTATCAGGAGACCAGGTCTTTTGGAGGGTGGAAACACTGTACCTAAGTCATCCGCCGGTATTCCTTCATGAAACTCGACGCCTCTTGCTTGCATGAAATCAAAACGATCTTGCCACACTCCATGACAATATAGTACTTTTTGAATAGGGTTGTCAAAATGGTCGTTGATTTGTTGTAATAACCGATCTACAAACACGGTTTTTCCACAGCCTGAGCTGCCTACGACAAGAATGCTACAGGGGGTATGAAATCTAAACGGCTCCATGATTGAAATAAAACTGATTCTTTTTTCTGTCATGTCTTTTATTTATATATCCAAGAGACTAACATGTTTCATAACACTTCTTAAAACACCTTGCTGATTTTCTTCTTGACCTAACTTAATTAAATCATGCGTTACAATGTTTCTCAGTTTTTCACCTATTTTATGATCATTATCAACATATTGTCGATTTTCAAACTGGTCTATAAAGACATTTAATGTTTTTCCTCTAGCTCTTGCGAATAAGTAAAACAAAGCGTAATGTCCACAAGTATTAGAGTCTGTGGCTTGTAACTGTCTTTTATTTGAGCTAACATCGTCGTAATGCTTGAAGGTCCATTTCACAAAGGGGGATGGCTTATACCACTTGATTGGTAATCCATAACTGTCAAAGACTTGACATTGATCCTTTTCCACAAAATGCTTATCCAGTGTGAGCCCGGTTTATCATGGGTGTCTACATTAACAATATAGGCAGATCTCGGTCGAACATCTTTTTCTTTTGGGAGCTGGTCTGATGCAAACACACCTCTAAAGATCGGTTCGAGGAAGTGATCTTGTCTAGCTAAATAATCCAATTGTCGCGTGGTTAATGCAACAAATTCCATGTCTTTCACTTGTCGTAAATCACAGCACCGTTAGGGTCAATTTCCAAGGTGGTTTGAAACTCACCGTAGACAAGGATGTTGACAATGTGGCCTGGAGCCGCACCAAACGTGAATTTAAACCTTAAATTGCCCGACTTTCTAGGATGAAGGTGGGTTGCATCCGCTGCCAGTGTGTCTGGAATATTATTCCACATCAAAATAGTACTGCCATGGCTCCAATCTTCAGAGGATATCAACATCTCCCGTGCTCCCAGCAATGCACCTGATTGTCTTATCAGCTGATCGTATCCTAGTATATCTCGGTGATCATTATTATGAACGAGAACAATAGGTTCACTCGGATATTCTTCTCCATTGACTAACATCTTAGGGGTTTGTAGCCCAAACTTTTCAAAGTAGAAGGGATTTCTTGTTACATCTCCAATGTAAGCATTTCCATGCAACATAACTACAACCACTCTATGGGGGATTCTACCTTGAAACACTTCATCTTGGTCCCATTCTCTTTGACCGCCTGTCATTGTAAATACCCTGAGTTCTGACTTGAGCAGAGGGTAAATGACAGGCGTTCTTCTGATGGACCTTTCTTTCATCAAATTTACTTTTAAGTCACCTCTTACTTCCATGGTCTTGACGTGAAATCGCATTTTGAAATCATTTTCTACGAGTTTTCCATGGGTTCCCACCCCATTGAGGTAGAAATCTGGCTGATTTAGATCAAAGCGGATCTTGATTTCTACGTTGGGAACAAGGAGACGGTCCATATGAAATACATCTATATGGGGTTGACCTGTGAGAATAAACGTTTTACTTGCTGTCCCTGTGGTCAACAAGCGATTCTTTGTTTCTTTTGCTCCTTTCACGGCTTCTTTCGCAGAGGTTGTTAGGGCTGTGTAATCCTCATGTGGTCCCGTACTATCCATCTTGTTTACTGTGAGGGGGTAGGGTAATCGGTCGCTTTGTACCATCCACTGGGTTTTAAGATCGTTTCTGAAGCGTTGTTGCCGTAGTTTAGCAACGTTTCTAGATAAGCCTTATAAGGATAGGTATCCGTTTGTTCAGTTACCAATGTTCCATTAAACCAAACTGAAGGTTGTTTGATCATGGTATGAAACAGATTCGGTGCTGGATAGAGATGAGTCGCTGCGAGTATCGGGTTATCATCATCCGTGGTAATTTTTCCCTCTATAGTAAAATAGCTCTGTGCCAAGTCGATGAATTCCGTATTAGAACGTATAATAAATTCAGTTGGGTTGATACCCACTTGAACCGGGTTATATACCATGTAGCGCCCCTCATTAAAGGTCGTGTCGGTCGGTGGGACAGAAAACAAATCCAACAATTCATTTACACCAGGTGCTGAAGCTTTGTGTGCTACCTCTGCTCCATTCATGATTGAAATGAATATGTGTGAAGGACATCTCTATTTATAGGCGACGGTTTTTCTTGTAATATTTGTAATTGTCGGTGATCCCCTTTAAAGCTTGACTGGCCAACTTTCCAAAGGCTGTACCAAAGGTTGGAGCCGGACCAGCTAAAAACATACTCAAACCTTCGGCAATTTTATCCTCGGTCGTCACTCGTTTTCGTGCCAAAGCCCCACCTTTTTGTGTTTTTCTTTTACGGGTTGAAACCCTCTTTTTGTTTCGTTTGAACACTCTCCTTTTTGGCATGATGACGAATGAATAAAAAGCTAATTCGTTTTTCCTTTTTATATTTTTCTTTCACATGATGTTGCAGTTGAGCGGGGTCTTTTTCATAATACCTTTTCGAATCCCCCACGTTTCATAACTGTCTTTCCCTCCTTTTCTTTTGTAATCTGCATATTGTTGTTTATAGGACTTGACGCGACGCTTCATATCCTTGACGGATGTTTTTGGTTTTCTAAAGGACTCAATAAGATCTTCGCTCACATTTACTGCTTTGACAGGATCAATAACAAAAGGCATGATACCTCCCTTTTGATTGTTTCTCTTTCTTTTCTTTTGCTTTCGTTTGTTGATTCTCTTTGCTTTTGGCATCTCTCTCCTCCGCAGAGGCTCCTATCAGTAAAGAACAGTAAAAGAGAAAATGGGAGCGCGGGGAACGATGGGAAGAGCGAAAGAGCGGGAGCCTCTGCCAGATAATGTTTTCAAAATGGCGCCCGATTTCCGAGGGAGGCTGGGGCTAGTCATGCACCCTTATATAAACAAGATGGCGGAACATGAAGTTCGACAAGAGCAGTAAGTTTTCTCTCTTTCCGCGCGACCGTTTCAAAAGGCGAAAGAAAGTGGTAAAACAATATGGTTTAAATGTTTTGAAGATGACGGCCTGGTCAATTTTTTTGCCGAGGGAGCTGGAATTAGTTAACATTTTCGTACGATGCATCGTAACACCGATGTCGACTTGGCGAAATGCAAGACACTTTTCCTGAATCGCCACGGTGAGGAAACGGCAACGGCGAGAGTCCTGGAGCAATTAAGCAGACTCGGACTGGAAACGGTTAGTATGCTCCTTATTACTATTTTGTTATTATAAAGAACGGTATCGAAAAACTGCGACTATACAATTTCCATTGACTGAAAACTGTAATTAAATAATTCACTCCAATCATTTTCTGATGAGCTCGTTTTATTAAGAAAATTTGACTTGTAATGTGAAAAATAATTCCACACACTTTCCAAGACTTATCCCTGTTTTATTCTCTATTATAATTCTGCATTTCAAATATGTTATTAGGTTTATAAAATAGTATCTTGGGTTTACTTATTCAAACAGGAAAGAAGCTGTTTTCTGTGTAGAATTTTATAATTCTTTTTAGATCTTTCAAACAAGAGCAATAGGAACCAGATCACTTTTTAGTCAACTGAACAACCTGGCAAAAACAGTCAATACTAGCACTCCCCATGTGACTTCTCTCCTGAATTCTGTGAAGTGACCAAGAAACTACATGATTGACATTATGGAGTATGTTATCATTAATTTCCTCTATCAGAATATTTCATTTACTATTGGCAGTAAAATTTTTTGTTGTATCATACTTGTTTATTCCTTGTTTTGAGGGTCTCACATCTGCAACCTGTCAGACCTAATGGTATTAACAACTTGGCCATACCAAAAGAAATACTGGAACTGAAGAGAATCTGTATGTTGTTATTACAGCAAAGAACTGTCCAGAGATATCAAAGCCACAAAACATTTGTAGTTAGATCAAAGTAACAAAAATATAGTGAAGATATTAAAGACAGTTGACTTAATCCTTGATACAAGATGTGGTCACATGGTGGATAGAAATATCAACATTGAAATTCTCGTTACTGGACTTATCATTCCCCTTATGACTTCCTCACATATTATTATTATTATTACTCCAATAGCACTGCTCATGCACATGGTGGAACAACATACAAATTCTCTAGCTGGAAGCTGTTAACTTACTCTACCAAACTATTCATGTTGAACAGTGATGACCCCATGAAACAACGAGAAACTTGGACATCACTACAGCTTTACATGTTTACAAAATAGCACCAGTCACTTTACATTAAAGGGAACCTTGGCTGAAAAACAGTTTTAGATTCGAAGTTTGTGTAATGGTTATATTTAACTCAACTGGGGTTTTAAGTCGGTATCTCTGTAACTGGTTACTGAATGCGAAGTGTTCTTTTTTCAGTTTAAATTTCCTGAAGGCTGCGTTGTTTTCTTTATGTTAATTTATGATGTCAATGCATTGTCGAAGATGTCAATATGGAGTTTACAGAAGAAGATTTCATGGTAGAACCGTACAATATTCAATCAAAAATGCATTAAAAGCATGATGTTGACTAAACCATCGTATTAAAAGCTCACGACAATGCAATGACATCATAAAACAAACATGGCTGTGCACAGGAAATTTGAAAGCAAAAAATGCAGTAACAAAATGCCCAGTATTCATGAGTTAAAGGTTTGTAATCACCTTCAAAACCCGTAAACCAGTTTAACAATGACACGTACTAATGATCTAGAAGAAATGTTTTCTAGCCAAGATTCCCTTTAACCCCTAAGAGTGACAGAAATGAAATTTCTCTTTACATTATTCCTTGTAAACAATCAAGTGATGAGAATAAAGAACGAGAATCACAACAATCAAGTGATGAGAATAAAGAAAGTGATCACCAAAGATGAGATGTCTTGATATTTAGACAAATTCTCCTTACTAGTTCCATAAGAAATGTATGAAGAACAGTGAGGAGAATATACATTTTAATTCCAGGGCTTTAAGGGTTAACTTTTAGCTCACTTTACAATGTAGCAGTACTTGCATTAGAGAGTTAATACTGGTGTTTACAACAAATTTTATTGTTTTGTTGCTCGGTATGAAGTGCTAATTTATCTCATAAGGATTAACAATAGAATTTCATGTAAAAAACCAATGTGATATTTAATGTGTCTGCAGCCATTGTTAGTTGTGTAATGTGGACAGAACTAAAGTAAAAAGGCATGAAAGCTTTGTAGAAGTACCTAAAAATATTCATTATTATACGTTGGTGTCACTAGCTCGATTTTGATTGGCTATAAGCACGCAGCTATATTATTGCTTGCTGTTTCTGTTACGTCATACCTACAGACAATAGTTTTATGCATGCAGAAGTGACGTCATACCTACAGACAATAGTTTTATGCATGCAGAAGTGACGTAAGTTGTTTACTTACAAGTTGACTGCTGTGCATTGATCACTTTTTTTGTGCGCGCTCTTGTCTTTACAAGTGCAGCTCAGGAATATGCATAATAAAACAATTATTGGATTCGGTTTTCGCATGATAGCGATAATTACCAAGGCCTCAGTTTGTGTTATCCGCCTCAGCCTTCGGCTTCGGCAGATAACACAAACTTTGGCCTTGATAATTATCGCTATCATGCTCAACCTCATCCAATAATTGTTAATTAACAAAAGTGATAATAATGACAAAAGATGTTTCTATTTATGCCTCTTATTTAAAAATTCTCATTACTAGTAAAACAAACTGGGGAAAAATGTTGAATTGTTCCTTAAATTTGCTTGACCTTTAACCGCAATGCAATTGTGAGAAACTGCATGCTGATCACTATTGGGACTAATGGATTAACAACTTTAGACAATGAAAGGTATTTTTTCATAAAACAATTTCTTATGGATGGTCGGCTAGTTGTCAGACCCAAGAAATATTATTACACACAATGGGCCTTTAATCACACCGCAGCCATATTAGCTATGACCCATAGATTAACCATGCAAAGCCTTGCTTTAAACAGTTTCATAAAAGGGTCATGCAAGTTCCCTCTCACACCCAGACTGGGAAATACAGCCAGCAAGTTCTCTCTCATATCCAGACAGGATAAAAGTGTAGCAATTACAAATTCCCTCTCACATCCAAACCAGAGACTAATAATTTCCTCTTAAGAGTAAACTCAGTCATGAAAACAATCATAATTATAAATAACCATTTAATGAGCAAATTTCTAGGATACACTGTAGCAGTATATTTATTGTATATATTTAGGAAAACTAAGCCACTCACCCCTACATAATATTTATTGCAAAATTTTGAATAAAACAAGCTCTGAATTTAACATACAGTACCATTTGGTCCATGCAGAAACAAATATAGCTGAAATGATTGTTTGAACTCAAATTTATATTTTCAAACAACTGTGTGAAATATTTTAACTGACTGATGATCATCAGGCTTTGTCTTGGGAATTTGTCACCTTGAAAAAAACCAATAGCAACACACAGAACTTCTAAAAAGACAAAAAGGCAAGTATCTGCAATGGATAACTGGTTCGTTCGAAGACTTTGTATTCAAATTCGGCATCAACGAATGCTTTCCTTCAGACCCACTAGCTCTATCCTTAACCGGGGTGCTACTAAGAGGCTGGCAACCATCATCATCTTCGATGTTATCGTTTGTGAGAGGGAGAAACACAGCGTATGTTAGAAAGAGAACTAAATCCAAAATGGCGGACAATCACGAAAAAGCACGAATGGTCAAAACTCCGTTAATAAGGACCGAAACTTCATCAAATTGCACCTACTAACCTTCTATACTCAGATCTTTAAAAGAACATTCGAAATCGTCAAAATCGTCGACTGGTTTAGCCATAACCACAGAACCGCAAATCCCACCAGAGAACCGCACATTATCTGGCAGAGGTCTCCCTTCTTTCTTCTCCCTTCCCAGAGTTCCCCGCGCGCTTTACTTTTTACCTTTACCCAGCCTCCGCGCGTTTTTTTGCCAAGCGTGGAGCGTGACTGGGAGGCCTCTGCGGAGGAGAGAGTTTTGGCATGATAACTAATTGGTAAAGATATCTCGTTTCCTTTTTATACCCTTGGTTATTTTGCGTCTCTTTGTCAGACCACTACCACTCTGCTGTGCTGCTTTTCGTTTCTTGTTTGTTTTCTTCTCTACCCATTGTGTTGCTTTCTTGCTGGCATAACTAAGAACTTTTTTCCCAACTGTTTTCAATGCTCTTTTTGCCAGAGGGACTGCCACGCGTTTAGCCAGAGGGATGACCGCACGCGTTAAAATTGGTTTGAAAAGACCGCCTATGCCGTTTCCTCGTTGTCCTCCTCGATATACTCTGAGACCACGTCCTTGCATATTTACGGGAAGATAGGATGTCGTCAGTGCTCGTGTTGAATACATAGTGAATGACAACATGAGACTGCTCTCCTTTTTTATATACGATGGCTCCGTCTTGAAAACAACAAGGTGACCAAAGTGTTTCCGTGATCAAACTCGATCAGTTTTCCGGACGTAGAATACATTTCAATCGTGATACTGTCAAAGTTTCTTTTTCGCACTGGAATAAACTGCGGGTGAGTTGGTTCATAACGTACAGGATCACCCTGTCCTTCGTCCACGACCACTTCTCGTAACAAGTCTGTGGTTGAATTTCCAACCACCTGTGATTCCACGATATTGGAATAAACCATGACTCGGTTGAGTTGTCTCGGGAACAATTGCTTCGATAAATTGAAACCAAGCCACATCTTACACTCTTCGGGGGAACCAATCTCGATATAGTTTTTGTCTGCAGATTTGATTTTGTTAGGATGATAGACCACGGATTGATCTGTGGCTTGCAATAAAACCATGTTTCGCCCTAATGTTTCATAATCATTCATATCACCAGGTTGTGGTTTTGTCAATCCTAAAAGGTTGCTGAGATAAACAGGTGAATAGAATCGATGCTCAGGTGGCGTCCAAAGTTCCAAGGTGTCAAAATCATATTCCTTTTCCTTGTCCAACGTCTTGATATGTACAAAGTGATTCTTGTTGTAGGTGGTTTCCGTATTTTGCCGTTTAAGTAAAAGTTCGCCGCGTTTCTTGAAAATACTCAAGGCGATGGCTTCCCACACTTCTTTCAAGGTCTTGTAATTGGATGGAGGTAGATAGAACGGAATGGTTTCTTTTCCTGACTTCATTGTGAAATCAGCAAACAGTGGATTATCTAAACTCTGTTGTGTGCTCCAATTAAACCACCCTCGTGGGTATGAAATATGAACTAAGGACGCGTCCCAGTCATTTTCTTCCAAGTGAATATACTTGGGTAAACGAACCGTAAACCTACTGCTCGTATTATTAGGGAAATACTCTAAACTGCTATCACTAGGTAATACCAAGTAGAACGACATCACTGGAAAAGTTGAAAATTTCCATAGTATGTAAAAAACATGTAAATAACATGTAAATCCTCAAAAAGATACTGTAAATGAAAATTTACATGATTTTTACCCATTTACATGTTTTGAGAAATCCTGTAAAAAACATGTAAATAATGGAGGTGAAACATGTAAATTATGGAAAAGATCCTGTAAATTTCTCAAACCAGGGACATAAGACCATGTAAATAACATGTAAATTGAATAAAGGAAGCCCGTAAATAACATGTAAATTCAATAAGGGAACCTGTAAATATCACGTAAATCGAATAAAGGAGCCTGTAAATAACATGTAAATCGAATAAGGAAGCCCGTAAATATCCTGGAAATCGAATAAAAGAACCTGTAAATAAAATGTAAATCGAATAAGGGAGCCTGCAAATAACATGTAAATCGAATAAGGGAGCCTGTAAATAACATGTAAATCGAATAAGGGAGCCTGTAAATAACATGTAAATCGAATAAGGGAGCCTGTAAATAACATGTAAATCGAATAAAGGAGCCTGTAAATAACATGTAAATCGAATAAGGGAGCCTGTAAATAACATGTAAATCGAATAAAGGAGCCTGTAAATAACATGTAAATCGAATAAGGGAGCCTGTAAATAACATGTAAATCGAATAAAGGAGCCTGTAAATAACATGTAAATCGAATAAGGGAGCCTGTGAATATCATGTAAATCGAATAAGGGAGCCTGTAAATAACATGTAAATCGAATAAAGGAGCCTGTAAATAACATGTAAATCGAATAAGGGAGCCTGTAAATAACATGTAAATCGAATAAGGGAGCCTGTAAATAACATGTAAATCGAATAAAGGAGCCTGTGAATATCATGTAAATCGAATAAGGGAGCCTGTAAATAACATGTAAATCGAATAAAAGAGCCTGTGAATATCATGTAAATCGAATAAGGGAGCCTGTAAATAACATGTAAATCGAATAAAGGAGCCTGTAAATAACATGTTAATCGAATAAGGGAGCCTGTGAATATCATGTAAATCGAATAAGGGAGCCTGTGAATATCATGTAAATCGAATAAAGGAGCCTGTAAATAACATGTTAATCGAATAAGGGAGCCTGTGAATATCATGTAAATCGAATAAGGGAGCCTGTAAATATCATGTTAATCGAACGAGGGAACCAAATCGAGCCAGCTCGCTTGTTTACTATCATGTAAATTAATGCGAACATTCATAGGCAAAGTAAACATACACGACTCATTAAAAAGCTGCTTTTCTATTGTTTTATTATAACTCCCTTGATCGTAATGTTACACCCTTTTTCAACTGTTCAAGATTCTTTGTTTCTGCTTTTCATTATTCCTTTCAAAGAGCTACATGTACACTGTACAGTGTACATTGACTGCAGCTTTGGTATGTTTTCTGCAATAGCTTGGCCATGGGATGCTCTTGCTCTTGAAGCCTGCGAAACAAAACAAAAAACAGCTGCAGTGAGCAAAGTCTGTCTAGTAGTAGTCTGACTAATACTAAAGGCAACTGTCCTTTGTGTCCATATAATTACTAGACCAGTTTAATCTGATACAAGTCATGTTAGAACAGACGTCATCAGAGATTTTGAACAAGATTATGTGAGGAACTTATTTTATACACACTATTTACATTTCAACATTACATACAAGTAACATAGACAAGAATTAGAATTATTGTCATTTACAGTAGGTGTTTGAAAGTCTCACATAATCTTGTGACAGCATGTTATCAGATCTTTGAGTGACCACATTTATACTGATTGCAGATTGTAGCTTCAGTTCAGCAAGTGCCACCATTTTGTCGGATCTTTAATGCCATTTTGGCATAATTATATTCATTGGCTGCAGGTACCTGGCCTATTAATTAAAGGAGAAATGTTAAATTACCCCTTCTGATAAATTTTAAATTCTACACTAACATAGGATAATATGAACATCAATAATTTATGGAGATAATTGAATTATAGCCTGAGTGTAATGCCATACAAAGAAAAAAAAACAAAGCTAGTATTGAAAAAGGAGTTAAATACCTATCTTGGAGCAAGGGTCCAACCGACAAACAGGATTAATCTCCTTGCGGGTAGCGGAGTCGGTGGCAGAATAACTCGAAGAAACTGGAAAACCACTGGAATGACCACTTGTCAGGGTTTTTCTGCTGGGACAGGGACGCCGGCGTTTATCCTTTGTAACCTTCCCTGGTAAGAATCTGAAGGATCTTTAAGAATCCTTAAAAATCTGCATGAGGATCTGCGAGGATCTTACTGAGGATCTTAATAAAGATCTTTGAGGATCTTTTAAATTCCTGTAACATCCTCAATAATCTTGCCAAGATCTTCAAGGATCCTTTAAATTCTTGGCAAAGGATCTTTAAAAATCTTCAAAGTTCTTTGCAAGATCCTTTAAAGGATCGTATTAAGATCCTTGAAAAATCCTTATAAATTCTTGAGGATCTTAAAGGATCCTTGCAAAGATCCTCACAAGGATATTTTGCTAGGATCCTATTAAGATCTTCACCAATTCCTTAAGGATCTTTGTAAAAAAATTCGACAATAAATTGCAGATGAAGAATCTTTGAGGATCTTTCAAAGATCCTGTGAGGATCCTTTAAAGATCTTTATCTTTAAGGATCTTTGACAGGTCTTTGAAGATCTTCAAAGATCCCTGAAGATCCTGTGAGGATTTTCACCTCTCTGCCTTCCCTTCGGCTTGGTACATTCTTTTCTCATCGTCCGAGTTTGAAGCAAGCTCATCTGACAAATATTCGTTAATGGTCAACCAGCCGTACTCGCTTTGACGTGTTTCGAAACTAACTCGGTACCTGATTGAACAGCCACTTTAACTTTTTCGTATCAATTCATGTAAGGCATGGTCCATTTGTTGCTGATTTCCTTTCCTCTTACATGTATAGTTATCCCGGCAAGCCTTTTTAAAAGCCTGTTGGACAGTCGAACTATTTTCCTCAGAGAAACGCTTTGAAAATTCACTAAGCCAAGATTAAATAACTTGGGTAAGTTTATCAGTTAAAGCATTAATTGAAACGGAAACTGAAGACTGAATAGCCAAGCTTATGGATGGATCCACAGCTTTGACGCTTGGGCCAGCACATGCTCGTGTTTCCTCAGTGTCATTCATGTTAAAAAAAAGTGGTGCGGTGAAGATTATGTGATGAACGTATTTTATACGCACCATTTACACTTCAACATTACATACAAGTAACACCGACAAGAATTAGAATTATTTCCATTTACAGTATGTGTTTGAAAGTCTCTTGTTCTATCCATTCTGTTGAGACAAGAGCAGGTTAAAGGTTTTTGTCTGTTGTCGCACCACTTTTTTACATGAACGACACCGAGGAAACATGACCATGTGCTGGCCCTTCTATAAGCAGATCCTTCTATAAGCGCAGCTATTCAGTCTTCTGTTTCCGTTTCGATTAGTTCTTTAACTGATAAACTTACCCAAGTTATTGAATCTCGGCTTAGCAAATTTTCAAAGCGTTTCTCTGAGGAAAATAGTTTGACCATCCAACAGGCCTTTAAAAAGACTCGCCGCAAGAACTATACATGTAAGATGAAAGGAAATCAGTAATAAATGGACCACGCCTTAACGAATATTTGTCAGATGAATGGAGTTAGTTTAATGGTGCTACCACATAAACATGAGTATGGAAAATCCAGTGACAAGTAATGGACTTTAAATCAAAGGTTCCCTATAGATTAATGCAGTGATCACAATCCAATTTCTCTGGAGAATATCAATAAAACACAGCCACGAGTTTCTGAGAATGAGGAACTGATAAAAAAAGCAGTCACCAGGGGACAATGAATAAAATGATGGTCTCTCAATAAACACCTGCGTTCAAATTTTTCTGGGTTAACAAGACCAAGTTTAAAACAAAGATCAGGGACATTTAACTAAAGAAAACACACAATGCACCATACATTTAGGTGCAGTTTATCAGATTTCACCATGAATGCTTGGCATGGTAGATTAATTATGTCTACATCAAAAGAAAACAACACCAAATTATGTTATTCCATACAGTAGTCAACTAAAACACTGATTTTAGATCAGACCTAAGGATCCCATTTGAATAATGTTTGGTACTACAGCAAAATATTAACACATTGTACATGTACATGTAGGTGTACATGTAGGTGCCCATGTCAGTTACTTAGGTACCAAAATAATTACTACCAGGCTCCAGTTAGAAAACAGCCTTAATGTGTATGGACATATAACATCAATTATTCTCTTACCATAAAAAGCTCTCCTTGAATCCCTTTGAATGATACCATTTCTAACTAGAGAAAAGAAATCACAATATTAAATATGTTATGTACTTCAAATTGTGAAAATATGAAGCATATACTCCCACATCACTGCTACATTAAATATATTATCCTCAGAGCCACTATTTAATATTACATGTACCAGTGAATAGATGGGTATGGTCAATGTGAATAATATACATGAACATTGTCTTAAGAATAAAAACTGACTTGAAAATGCAGTTTAAAAAAGGAGAATTTTACCATCTTCCCAGCATGCATTGCAAGCAAACTATATTATCAAATGACGGTGACATGCAAGCAGCTCATTTTACACAGACGCTGTTGAGGTTGGAGGTCAGTTGGTCATAGCAGAAATATTTCAAAATAAATGTTAACCTATTTATTCTATTTACCTTTACAGAATATTAATATTTTTCCATTTCGGGTTATGTTTACAGTTTGATTTAAAGTTGCTTACATTCCCAGAGGGGCCAAAATCCTCGATCAGCATCGCGTGTTAAACACTTGAAATCTCTTCACAGATTCATGGAATCAATAAACCTTCTTGCCATTTCAAAACAATGCTGGCTTAAATTAGAAGAAATATCTGTATATTACTTGCCTTCAGTTTGACTTACATTTGTATTGAATCTAACACCGGTGAACAGAGCTGGTGAAATAATTCCCGCTAATAAAAATATAAAACAACAGGTACTCAGCTCATCTACTCAGCATGCAGCTGACCTGCTGCATTTGTTTACGGTTACCGTTTTTAGTTCAAAATCGACCTTCGCTTTTCTCACAATTCTGAATTTTCTATGGTATGAGCATTAATCATTCAGTTTTATTTCATCTTACTGTAGATTTTGCTGTGACCAACATAAAACTCTAATCAGAAGTCATTCACAGGTATTTTACTCAAGGCATGCTGGAATGATGGTATAATATCCTCCTTATAGTGTACATGTACATGTACCTTTTAGTTTCAAGACAGAACAATGTACAGCTCTTATATAAATATTATTATGCTTTTGTCTTGGTGCATATTCACACTCTAATATAATAATAATAATAATATACTATGAACAACAATACAAATAATAATAATAGTGTAAAGAGAATTTCTGTGAACCCAAAATTGCCTAGCTTGCACTTTATACTGATACTTAAATTTTCAAGTTACACTGTTATGTAAACCTACACCACTGTACATGTGTTAGAAAAACACCCTCATCTCTCTCCACAGTTACATGTACATCTGGTTATTTATTACTCAGCATGTGTTGCTTTTAACTGATTACAATATTTGATTTCACATTGGGAGTTTAAAAAGAATGATGCAATCCATTCACAATTACAGTGTATGAACATTATTTTGGAATGTGCAGAAAGAGGTCACCAATATTTTTTAACTTTAATACTCCATAGTACAATGTACAAAGTGTCAATCCCACTCATCAAGACCAACAGGGTTTTTTATGTAAGGTTACTGTCTTTAAGTGATCAACCAAGTTACAATCTTGGATGTTATAAAATTCAGACTGAAGATTGCAGACTGGCATAAGTGTATAATTATTAGTATCAGTGTAGTTTGCTGACTGGGTATAAAATGCAGACTAAGACCAAAACTGTCACTTCATCCTAATTTATGACTTAATCTATCAAGCAATCTGCTGCAAAACTGTCCTTCTAAGCCTTCGAGTCTACTCAGATGTCTCATATTTTCTTCTTTCTGACAGTATTCTATTTTCCACAATCACACAGGATAACTGTGAACATCTTCACATCTTTAATCTGTAATGTTATGAAAATGAATTGTATGGAGTACCTATCAGAGATAGGTACTCAGAGATAGTCAGCACACAGCTGCACACCACTGTAGGCACTAAGAAATAGTTTTGGTCTTACAACTGTATATTAATGTAGTCAGCATTTTATACTGTCTGGAGTCCAAAATCTAAAGTAGCTATAATGACTTTTATGTATTACACAACATAGGATTTGACGGCACAAATAAGCAACAGAACAAGTCAAATATGCCGTGTTATTACACTTGTCTGACCATAGGCTAACAACAACAAACAACAACAACTTTATTTGTACTCCACATTGATTTACATTATATAAAAACTACTGTTAAATATATAGAGAGAGTACGGGCTGCCCATAAAGGAAAAGGGAAAACATTAAAAAAAAATTTCAAAAAATTAGATGTGGGAAAGATGATTGTTGTAGTAATGATCGATAGGTGAACTATATAAAAAACAACATGTACATGTACAACAAACAATTTAATCAGTGGAAAGTTATGCAATGGGGCTGGGCATTTTTACTCGTCACTTTTTATTTTTTCTCACCTGATTTGTAAAAATACAAAGCTGCATTACACAACTTTTCGCTGAATTATAACCTCTATTTATACTGACCAGTCAAATACAATCTGCATATTTAAGCTTAATATTTATACTTAAAGGGAGGGTTTCATGGTTCGGCGCATGTGCAAGCTATGATGTAACCCATTTAACTTCATTGTTTACACCAATCAGAAGTGAATAGATAACTCTGGTGGGAAATTTGCCCATGAAAATGACACAGTCAGTCAGCTGATTGAATGGATGATTACACATACATACTAGTGTACCCATGTGAGCCATGAAAGCCACCAGAAAATAGAATAAATCCTTCCGGTCAAAGGTTTTATTCAGTGTTGACATTGTCGGTGTAATCCATTGAAATTTTCTGTGAATTTTGATCATCCTTCACTTTGTTTGGACTAATTATAGTATGTCATTATTGAAGTAAATGTGAGTGGTTTTTTAACCAATAAAATTGGTAAGAAAGCAAATAAAGCATTTTAATCTGTGTATATTCGCCGAACTGTGAAACCATCCCTTTAATGCTGTTGTTTTAAATACTTAATATTTCTCAGAGTTATACATGTGTGCTTAATACAAAACTGTATTTAAATGTACAGTATCATTGGACAGTTTGAAACGTTGAAGGCATTTCCAGGTAAAGGCAACTGCCATGAGAACAAGGCCCCTTCACGTATTGAAAAGCTTTGCAGGTATAAACGTACATGTAAATATTAACGTGTGTTCATGTATTGATTGACCTGTGTTCTTGTAACCCGGGGGGGACTCCCATATAAAAATGACGGGGGTGCTCGTCGGCAATTTTCATAAAACACCCTAAAAGGTACCAGAATCTTGTTTGATGGGCGTGGTTCAAAATAATTTTTACCCTAAGAGGTATCAATTCGAAAACAACACATGTCATATTCTGTCATATTTTTTCGGCTCATACCCTAAAAGGTACAGCGATAATTCTAACGGTAGTCATTTCAGATTTTAGTACCCTAAGCGGTAGCAATCTACAAATTATGACCCCTTAAAGGTACGACGAGCACCCTCGTCATTTTTATATGGGAGTCCCCCCCGGGCTTGTAACTCTCTATAAAATATACCCTAATGTACATTTCTCAAAACTGATGTTTTTCGATTCATTTTCTATCAAGTTGTGGCAGTTTAAAGTGAAATATATCCCATCATTTTTGTGAAACTAAACTGATTTGAGTATTTACATGTAGCTTTCGAAAATCAATTGAACAAACATTGTCCAATTGAGTTAAGCTTAACTTACATCTGCTTACATGTAGATTCATGCCAGAAATGCACGCATGGTTGACAGTACAAATCAAATCGAAACGCTCCCCAGCGGTAAAACATACCTGCAAAGATGCGTGGGTTCTTCTTCATTCTTTTAAGGCGTTTTGTATTGATATTTCCACTGAATAAAGCCGTTCTAAGGCCCGAAGCCTCGCCTGAAGTAAAAAAACTCGACCGTTGAGTTTAGGGAGCTTACGAATCGACGACTTTTGCACGACGACGCCGTTGGGTCACGTCATAGTCCCGCGTCGTCGTCCTGCAGAAATTTGAATTTACGATTCCTAATGAGACGACGACGTTGGTGGGCGCGCACAAATCGTTGGGCGGTGTTGGATCTCTTGGACAGCTGGACAAGTGAATTGTTTAAAATGCGAAATATCTACGGCAGACTTATCCTAACAGCCGAAGCGACCAAAAATAGACAAAGCTTAGAAAACGAAAATTGCCCGACATTTACGCATTTACAAGCCTATGTAATTTGTCCCTATAAATCAATCTGCTCGCTCGCATAGCAGAAAAGCCGAGACAAATTTGTGTTTCTACAACTTCAGGCTGGCTAAAAGACGATTCAGGACAAGAATAAAAAACATCATCGAATTACAAGCTTAACTTTTTGAAATCTAGCAGCGTGTATTGCTTCCAGTCCCGGCTTCCAGTAAAATATTTTTCTATTAATTTTTAGCTATAGACTCGACTATAAAATATACACCCTTTTTATTTTCTTTAAAAATTCGTTAAACAAAAGCAGATGTCTTATCCTTTAATAAAGTGTGGTTAACATAAACGAGTTTTCATTCAGCAATCTCATCCTGACCTTTTCGTGTCACTTGGCGTTTCACTTGTTTCACTTGCCATATTTCTACTTGATATTTTGGGGCGTTACTTGAATGAAAACAGACAAAAAGTCAGAAACATTTATGTCAAGAACATCTCCCTGATGTGATTCTTGAATTATCTGGCAGAATCCCCTGAATTAACGAGAGAAAACTTCGAAAACTGACCTCACGTTCTGCTGTTTTGGCGACGCCGTCAATTTGCTCAAAACAACGTCGTCGACTTTGGCTCGACGCCGGCAACTTCCCACTAAATCATGCGCAGTAGGCATGTCACGCAATCCAACGGCGTCGTCGTGCGAAAGTCGTCGATTCGTAAGCTCCCTAATAGGGAGCTTACGAATCGACGACTTTTGCACGACGACGCCGTTGGGTCACGTCAAAGTCCCGCGTCGCCGTCCTGCAGAAATTTGAATTTACGATTCCTAATGAAGACGACGACGTTGGTGGGTGCGCACAAATCGTTGGGCGGTGTTGGATCTCTTGGACAGCTGGACAAGTGAATTGTTTAAAATGCGAAATATCTACGGCAGACTTATCCTAACAGCCGAAGCGACCAAAAATAGACAAAGCTTAGAAAACGAAAATTGCCCGACATTTACGCATTTACAAGCTTATGTAAGATGTCCCTATAAATCAATCTGCTCGCTCGCATAGCAGAAAAGCCGAGACAAATTTGTGTTTCTACAACTTCAGGCTGGCTAAAAGACGATTCAGGACAAGAATAAAAAACCTCATCGAATTACAAGCTTAACTTTTTGAAATCTAGCAGCGTGTATTGCTTCCAGTCCCGGCTTCCAGTAAAATATTTTCCTATTAATTTTTAACTATAGACCCGACTATAAATATACACCCCTTTTAATTTCTTTGAAAATTCGTTAAACAAAAGCAAATGTCTTATCTTTCAATAAGGTGTGGTTAACATAACGAGTTTTCATTCAGCAATCTCATCCTGACCTGTTCGTGTCACTTGGCGTTTCACTTGCCATATTTCTACTTGATATTTTGGGGCGTTACTTGAATGAAAACAGACAAAAAGTCAGAAACATGTATGTCAAGAACATCTCCCGGATGTGATTCTTGAATTATCTGGTAGAATCCCCTGAATTAACGAGAGAAAACTTCGAAAACTGACCTCACGTTCTGCTGTTTTGGCGACGCCGTCAATTTGCTCAAAACAACGTCGTCGACTTTGGCTCGACGCCGGCAACGTCCCACAAAATCATGCGCAGTAGGCATGTCACGCAATCCAACGGCGTCGTCGTGCGAAAGTCGTCGATTCGTAAGCTCCCTAATATCCCGCCTTCGCCGCCTTCGGGTCAGCGGCCTTCATTATTCAGAGGTAGATGCGTCATTTATAGGGACATAAATTGTACCCTTTCATACGCCCGAGTTGCATGTGTTACCGGAAAGATTTTGGAGAATTTATAACCTCCCCGTTTCCAAGGAGTCACTGAGGAGAATCCAGCTTCTGCTTATGTTATTTCGCTCCTAGAATAACTGAAAAATTTATTGTTATATTTCCCCAGGATCCTCAAAAAGGGTAAAACATTTTCAGGTGCTCACGGGATACCCACTTACTCAATCCACTGAAACTGAACATCTGGAATAGACTACGCAACTTTTACGAATCTTTCTTTGAAATTTAAATTTGGACTATTTGATTATATCATTTTTGACTTTATCAATGCTGGAACAATTTCAATAAGGGGACCGGACTTGTTTTACATGAGAGTTCTGACGCGTGTCACGCGTAACGCATCACATGCGCGACATCATTTTCAAGGAAATTCTTCGTACTTTTATAATATTTCGGCAAGCTATTCTACCAATACCGAACGCTAAGTAATCTTGACGTTGGCTCTGTCTGTTGTTGCATTTCCCGAATGCTGCCGGCAATCAACAATATGCCCGAGTGCACGCTCTTGAAAAGCGCTTCTTTTACAGGGATTTATCGAGTGAGGTGCGGGATTGTGGAAAATTGGTTCTATTCTTTTCAATTCTTTTTAGAACGAGGCATTGAGACAATGAGCTCTATTCTTATTCAATGAGATGCAAATTAGTATATTCCAATTTTCTGCAATCCCGCACCTTGGAGGATTTATCAGTCTCGCCGCTCGATACTTTCATTTACACGACTTTAAAGGGTTACATGATTGTTACACTGGTGTCTAGAGTCTCCCTTTTTCAATGACATGGTGTTTGATAAGTATGTAGTTTTTTAATCCGATGGTATGGTGGAAGTCCTATGTAATTTATCAGTGTTCATGTATTTCATAGCCTCCTATTTCCATTTACCTTCAATAACATGGTGCCGGTGGATTTCAGTGTTTCAACGGCACCCGTATTTTAGCGTGAGTTTTTAGAATCTTCATAACTCGAGCCGTTAGAGGGAACTTAAAACAGTTAACGAATAACTGTAAAAGAGTGAAGCAGGGGAAACTGACTTTAGTTCTAGTTATCGCACTGTACACAGTTTCAATACTGAGCCCTCCTTTTCTCACTTACATAAATCATTATTTAGTGACTATTTACGGTACATTTACATGATCCATTGAAACATGTAAATTAAATTTACAGGGTTCTCGAATCCCCCTTCAGTCTGGTAAACCATTTACATGATATTTACAGGATGTTTCGAAAAATTTACATGTCTTATATACTGTAAATCTACCGAAAACAATTTACATGTTATTTACATGTTCGACAAATTATAGCCTTAGAAAATGACACTGTAAATGGCAATTTACAGTACATTTACATGATCCATTGAAACATGTAAATTTCTTGTAAATTTTAATTTACAAAGCATTAACATGTAAATTATAATTTACAAATCATGTAAATGCAAATTTACATTTTGTAAATCCAAATTTACATTTTGTAAATTGGATTTACATGACTTGTAAATTTTCAACTTTTCCAGTGCATGCTGATGAGAAATAACTTTATTGATTTTGTTCGATCCTTTTATACACTCTTACAAAAGTGTCATTCGCGCGGTTCTCTTTTTTCTCACTTATTTCAACCGTTTAATGTTGCTTACAGGGATCCAACTATTATATTTACTCGGCCAACCTTTAAAAGCAACAAATGCTTCTGCTTGCTTTCCTTTTCCTCTCCTTTTTAAAACGCGATCCACCCGAAACAAGTTGTCAGAGACATTAACACGTTGTAACTCTTGGGCATAAAATGTTCCTTTGATCGGTGTACCGTCATACTCAGTGATTTTATACACGGGTACAGCCTTGGGAATGCGATATTTGATGATAAATACTTCTTCTGTCCATCCAGGCAGGTAGCTTTTCTTAAATGTACGTCTTGCTTTGGAAATGCGAACAAAATCCCCGACGTTAAACACATACCGCGGTCTCTTGTTAAAATCTTTCATCCATAAAGGTTTCCACACTTTTTCCCAGATTTGCCGTTCGTTTTTCAAAGTCACTTCAGCAGGGGGCATTCCAATCGTACGGTGTTTGCTTTGATTATATCCATCGATCAAATCTTGTAACATGTTGACATAATTCAAAGTGTTCTTGGCTGTAAAAGCGCGGTACATGCGTGTTTTGAGTGAACGGTTAAATCTTTCGACAATCGCCGCTTTAGTTTCACTCTGTGTCACGTAATGATGAATTCCCTCTTTCTTAAAATAATCTTGCACTTGTTTCCCCATAAACTCTCCACCTTTGTCCGTATGAATTTTCTGAGGTTTCCTTCCTTGTGCAAAAATATGTTCAAACGCCTCTTTGATAGCTGTCGCTGATTTGGTTTTTAATGGGATAGCAAACCCGAATTTTGAAAATACATCAATTACTGTCAATAAATATTTGTACCCTCTGTTTTCTTTGCTCAAGTTAGACAAATCTGCTAAATCCGCCTGCCAGATTTCATCCAGCTCATTCACAAGAAATGGGTTACGTTTAAAACGAAGTCGCACCGGTTTGTGAAGTGTGTAAGCCAACTGTTTTTCAGCCCATTGTTTCACTTTCTTCAACGGTTTCTTACTGGCTTTGGCTAGCGGTTGTAATCCTCCAAAGGCCGATGGTTGTTTAACATCATAATAATACTTATCTAGTAGGACCGTTCTTTTGCGTTTTCCAGGCATGGTAAATGTGAAAAAGTTGTGCAAGGCACGGTAATTTATCCCATTGCTCTGTTTGCAGCCATTCTAGAAATTCGTGTCTCTCTTCTCGTGATAAACATGTATTTTGCAACCAGTAATAAAAGGCAAGTAAAATACCTCCATGCATGGGTTGTTTGATTAAATATTGCCACAAGGCTTTAGGATCCGCTGGAGTGTTGAACATGTTTTGAATTCCTGGCATGTTTGCTATTTTTTCTTTCATATCATTGTAAATCACGTCGAGACAGTAGAAATAGAACGAGGCGTCTGTTGAATCCATGTTTAAAGTGAACGCTAAGTCACACGTTACTCGCATTTATAACGACAATAAACAATAGTAGAATTATGCCTCAACTTGCCCTAATGACGTCATCTCATTAATACCCAATCGAATTCAATCTTATATGTATTTAAGGAAACCATTATCAAACTTTGTCCCATTCTCACTTAACAACATGTGTAGGTTTGAAAATATGGAAGAAAGTCTGCTTGAGTATATAATTCAACTTTCCTTTGCTGTTCATTGCAAGGCATGGGTAGACGAACTTAGCACAAATAACTGTTGTCAAAGAGAATACGAATACCTCATAACGGATCCATGGTTTGACTACTATGACGACGCCTTAGAACGTCTTGACCTGAGAGAAGTCTTACAATGTGCAAGAAATGTAAGTGTAGAGCTTGGTCTAACACCTCCTAACAAGGTATGGAAAGCCTATCTTACCGAGTTAAAGAAATGGCCTATGACGCACATTTATTTGCTGGTGTTCAAAATGGATCAAGTCGGTACCCAAAAAGAACGATTTGAAGCAATACTCAAGGCAGCAAGTTCTTTTTATCCAACAACAGAAAAATATATATGACTTTGCCCCAGGTTTGCCTTATTGTTGAATGTCACCGGTGTGACGTAGCAAGACTTGCCCTGACATGCCTTATTGCCGATTGTGTTATATATATAAAAATACAGCCTCGAAAAACTATATTCACTCCATTAAGATGTGGATGCAAGATATGTTATACCTTGAACAGTGTGGAAAACAGTTGTTACTTATCGAAAACGACCCAAAAATCGATCTTGTGGAAGATACAAGGCTTACACCTGACACCGAACGTATCAAGAGTTGGTTATGGGTGGCCTATGGTATGACCACAGTAAAGAATGTTTACAAACATCCAAACTTTCGCCCACGAATTGGTAGCAACTGTACGGACGATATTCACCGAATTCTTAGCATGGCCAAAGAAGTGGATTTGGACAAGGTCAAAGAACAGTGGTACTACTTATTAGGTGAAACCTATGGAACTAAAACTGCAGACGAGGTGAAAAACAGTCCTTTTTGGAAAGGATTTTTTGCGTATAACATGTTGTATGACGCAAACGGTCTACGTGAGTTACGACTGTTAAACATTCTTCTCAAAACTCCAAGTTGGGATTTGAACGTTGAAGCCGTTAGAAACTTGTGGAACCGATCAATTTATGAGAAAGAACTCAAAAAAGAAGAAGGAGAAGTCATGTAGAACTGTTTTTTATTTACAACAAATGTTATACCTTCTTTTTGATCATAATTCACGCTGTATACTGTCAATAAAAATGAATTATAAATAACCGAAAGGGTACGATTTTAATGTTTCATAGTCTAAAACACGTTTGTCAAAGACCAGTTTGTACTTCTTGTATTCCTCCTTGGAATGAATACGTTTCTCTTTCACATCTCGTACAATCTTGCTTGGGTTGTATGTCTCAATGACGCGGGGTTGTTCTTGAGGATCTGTGAGCTCATCCAAAATGTGATCTTTGATTGAACGGAAATTCAGAACTCGTTGCCCTCGACTGTTCAAAGTGAATCCCCTCACTTTGCAACACTGCTTTCCGTTCTTTGTTTCATAACCGTAATTTTTAGGGCCTGCTGATACGAACTCCTTGATGAAATCACTATCATCTAATTCATTTGTAAAGTCTCCAAGGTAATCACCTAATTCTACCTCAGGTAGGCCAGGTTTCCACTTATAAATCACACTGTCTGTGTCAAAGTAAAGGACCTGGTGTTGCAACAGATCGAGGGCTTTGTATAATTTGATGCGGGCGTGGGCAGTGGTGAAAATGGCTATAAAAATGTTAGTGTTGGTAAGAATTTCTTCGCAATCTTGTTTTTTTCGATGTACAACTTCAACTACGTACTCGTTGATTGGTAAAATACGTAGAATGTCAAGTGAATCATTTCGCAAGAGTTCGAAGAAATGGACTGGATCGGTACATGTAGTAGTCGCTGCAAGGTTCGACCGCTGACCAAACTTTCCCCAGAACGAGTTAAGCATCAGTTTAGCCAACGATCTAAGCCCTGGGCTTTTCTGAATTTTGCCCGGATCAAGTCGAATGTTTTCTCTTCTCTCATAATCGTCAATGTACTGTTGTCGTTTCACGGGATCATTACCTACCCACGAAGGCCAACCACTAGCCTCTTGCTTAATTTTCAACCAGGTGTTGACGTACTCAGTGAAAAGATTTGTGCTCTTTTCGGTAAAATGCCAGACTTCATAGATGTGCTGGATCACATACCCTTTTTCGACAGCCAATTTCAGTTCCTCTGTGCACCATTTCCCTGTTAACATACGCTCCTCGTCTTGGTGTCGGCAAGTCCACCTTCTTTCATACATGGGTTTGATCTGTTCTTCTTGTACACAGGAACGGCATAATGGGAATGTTAGCTTCCCGTTGACGGTTTGCGGAAGTACAGGATGGTACAACTGTTTAGGTGGGAGAATGTTCACTTTAGCCACACCAAAATACTGTGAAATATCTGTGTGTCCTGGCTGAGAAATGATGTTTGGAAAGCCCAGACCATATTCGCAGGTTTTATTTACCCAAGGGTAAAGACTTGTGAAATCAACGTAGCGAATTTCTTCGCCTTCTTTTACGGCATCATGTAAACAAACTGCGTTTGTTCTCCCACCAAAAAATGCTTTACGCGGATTAAGCGGTTCGGTGATCTTCAAGGTTTCTACGTATGTTGCAATGTTTGGGTCAGTGGTTTTCTCAATCTCCCACTCGCAACCCCATTTTTCTATGACAATGTAACCCAATGCTCTTAATTTTCTCGTCTTGTCGAGGGTCTTCTCGTACACTTCTTGAGATGTTAAACCGATATGTTTGCGATGCCTCTGTTGCCTATTGCGATAGCATTTCGGACAGCCATGGTAAAAGCAACCGTGAAATTCATAAACCGTATCGGTGTCAGGATCAAACCCGTCAACCAAGAAATTTTCGGAACCATTGCGCAACCGTCTCTCTCCCACGTTCCCGGCATGCTCTATACGATGAATCTCACGATCAACATAATGCAACCATTCCAAGGCCTGACGGGATTGTTGTTGCGTCATGCGCCATCCATGAATGGGTTCTACTGCAATTTTATCCTCAGGCATCCAGTTTTTTCTGTAGGCCAAGTTACACGCTGAGGCGATGGTGACAGTGTGTTCCATAGGGTTAAAACCAGCCACCGTTTCAAAATCACGACAAAACATCATACAACCTTCCTTGAGTAATTGTACATCGGAGGTGCAGTAATCGTCCCTTTCTTGTTGCAGATTAAAGACATACTCTGGGTCGTTGGCTAACGCAGTGTACCACGTTTCGAATTCTTGACGGCGTGAGGTTGACATGCTGTCAGGGTCAAACATCTCCTTGCGTGGTAGTGGGCCTATGTACGTTTGATGTTCAGGCGTATCGAATAAATAAGGGTAAAAACCTTTCTTCATTTCTGTGAGACCAAACGTTTTTGGGAAGGTAGCCAACGGGAAAGGGAGAAAAGCCAAAGAATCTTTAAATTTCACATTGTCCCATGTGATGGAAAGGAGTTTGGCACCAGTGACAATAAGGCTGGGTGCGATACATAGATTGTACAGTTCATGCAGTAACATGTACCCGTCATAACCTTGAAGATTATGAAAGAGAACAATCACGTCACACTTGGGATCCTCGTTTTTGACGTCTTGAACCCAAGACAAAAATTTCTCGACACAGTCTACACCTGAAAAATCGATAATTTCGTCGTCTCGATCTGTACTAGCCATTAATAAAATAGGCTGTTGCAGATTTTCGTCACGCATGGCTTCAATGTCCGCGTAAATAAACAAGGGTTTGATTTCATGTTCTGAGATGACGTCATCTTGGGAACCACTGACCAATTCGTTATCCTCGTCGTCACTATAGGTTCGCTTCTTACGAGTTTTTCTCTTGGGATCAGCTTTTTGCAGAAAACATTTGTGGGTAGACAAATCTTCCATGTTTCCACAAACGTGACATTCTTGTTTCCCACATTCGTGCTTTTGTTTTCCTTTCAGCGTGATATGGCACTGGGAGCATTTTCGATATGTGCGACAAACACAGTTCACAGCCATGACATCGACTTCTTGCCCTGTGTTTGTTTTGGAAAGGTGATTTCTTAAACAGTGTTCGCCAAAGAATTTTCGTTCACAGGTTTGGCAAGTAAACATCTCGTAATGTTCTTGAAAAGAGTTGGTTAAGAAATCCACACAGTTCAGTTGTTTACAACACCCGCAACGCTTGCCGGGACATTTATGGTGTTCATAGTCATTCGTGTTGAAACTTTTTTCACATTCGATGCAATAATACACGCCTCCGACGAATCCTTTCATATTGACAATGACATCATAATGATCTCTTTCCTTGTCAAGGTAAAGATGGATGACTTTACGACTGTTTGATTTTCCACGGTATATGATCGTATTGAGATGTCGCGCTGACACAACTTTAATTTGGTAATCTGTGAGAACGTGTTGAAATTTATCAAGATCTTCTAATGTCACAGGACCAGGTGATAAACCCGCTTTCTCGTACAAATCCAACGCACGGTTCTTTTGAAAAGGACGACCGCTTTTCTTGACCTGGTCATAATCTAGCTTCATTTCACGATTAGAGGGGTTTGCTTTCATTTCGTAGTGAGCGATTCCAACAACCAATGCACGGCCAGCGCAAAGTTCATCGTCATTTCTTATCGTAACGATACTTTTTTTATCAATACGATTCTTTTCATGCGACTGTTTGTTGGCTTTCCTTCGTGGGCGAGCAGAACCAGACGGGGGCATTTGAACATGTAGAATTTCAAGGTTAAAGGAATCGTCGATATCAAAGTTTTCATTGGATTGCAATGTACTCATAACCTCCGTCAAAATACGTTGTCCAGCAGATAGCGGTGACCCCCATTCACCCACCTCTAGCGAACGCGAATGATAAGGACGGTCAATTCGATTGGATCTCAGGCTGACTTCAACGCGGTCTCCAGCAAGTAAATTTTCGAGCAGTGGCCTTAAAACATTGGCGAACCCCCGCTCAAATTCTTGAACAACATTGCCACCTTGAACATTTTCATTTTGCTGAATTCGCATGCGATAGTTTTGTTGTACGGTTCCGAAACGACGGTTCACTCGTGGCCTAAACTCTTCCAATTTAAAATGAAATTGCTCACCACCACCGCCGTTCTGATTCCGTTCATAGTCATCGAGCGTTTCGATCAACAACGAATCATCACTCGCATCGAAATAATATTCTTCCTCCTCACTGGCAAGAACATCGCGGAGAAGATTTTCGTCATCTAACGCGTCGAAATAGATTTCACCTTCGTCGAACGAACTCATTTTAAAAGTGTATAAAGCGTGGTAACAAGCTCTTTCATGTGCTTGGTCATCACACACTGACCGCATGTTTAAACACATTTCATTTTTTTTAACAAAACAACAATGCGGAAAACCAATTAGTCTAAACCAGGAAACACAATTGTGAGCAGATGTTTGACTAATGGTAACTAACTCATTAGTTTAGAAAACAAAAGAGATTTAGATGGTCTTGATCCGTCTGTCGCTATGAAGATCTCGAGAAAAGAATCATAGAAAAATCATTTTACGTTTTATTTGACTAGGATTCAACTAGAAAGTCACTGAAAAATTTGTAATTTTCACAACTAAGCGCGGTATGTAAATTTAAGTCCGTTCTTGAAAAGTGCGGTGCGCAAAAGAGGACGAAGACAATAGTCAGCAGATGTTCGATCCAACAAAAGAAATACCTACATCAGCTGGCTAATTGGTTATGCGTCGCTTTAAAGAAGAAAGTAAGTGAATTGGTTCAAGGACAAAACACCACGTGGGGAGAATGTTCTGGAATAGCACTATTTTCGGACTGTTTTGGTCTTCTGTCGTGCGATGAAAACAACATTACAAGTAAAAATAATATCACACGCGTATTGCACGGCGAGGTTTCTATTAAAACGACACTGAACTGAATTTCACAAACTAAGTACAAGAAAAGAAATAAGAACACAATAGCACGCACATGGTCGATTAAAGTTAGACCGTCGTAAACGTTGTTTAGTCGAACAAGATGTAAGAACGTTTAAAAGCGCAAATTTTAAATGTTAGTCAAGTTATTCTCAAGTTTGAGCACTCAACAACAAAATAATTCGCCGTAACTTCAGATACTACCGCGCTATGTGAATTCATCTCAGTTCTGGAAAAATGCGGTGCACACAAGCGAATGAAAAACAATACTGACCACCTGCTCGTTAAAAGAAAAGAAATAAGAACACAATAACACGCAAATGGTCGATTAAAGTTAGACCATCGAAAACGTTGTTTAGTCGAACAAGATGTAAGAAAGTTTAAAAGCGCGAATTTCAAATGTTAGTTTTATTCTCAAGTTTGAGCACTCAGCAACAAATTAATTCGCCGTAACTTCAGAAACTACCGCGCTATGTAAATTCATCTCAGTTCTGGAAAAAGCCAGTGCGCAAAAGAGAATGAAAAACAATATACAGCAAATTTAACACGCATTAGGAAAGATCGAACTAAACACTGCCTCAGAATACAACATTCAGCTAAAAGAGGGCAGTACGCGAAAGAATTTGCGAACAAAGGCTGCGCAGGTGTTCTGGCAAACAAACGAATTCCTTACATGTTTGATTGAGGTCAGCTAATGAGTTCAACTAATAGCGTTTGTTCAACCTTACCGCGCCGCTGTTATGCGAACAAAGACTAAGCAGTGGGTCTGTCAGAACGAAAGAATGGCTGTCATAAAGGTCAATTAAAGGGACGCGAAGTTGGAATGTGAATTAGTGTAAGAGAGTTTAAAAGCGCGAATTTCAAATGCCATTTTTCATTCTCAATTTTGAGTCTACGCATCGTTTTTGCTTCTCTCGTGCTTAGCGCTCCAGTTCCAGCTTTTTTTAAAAATGGCTTGTGTCAACAATGTGAAATGTTTTATCTGCCTTGAAGAAGATACAGAAACCACTATTGAGCTGCAATGTTGTGGCAACAAGGTGCATACCACTTGCCAAACTACATGGCAAGAGGTTTATGGAGAAAATCGATGCGGCTTGTGTCGGGAACGACTCCCTGGCACTGAAAACCGGGCGGAGCCCGTGAGAGTTTTTGGTAAGAATCTCTTCACAATTTTTGTATTGTTGAATAAGAGAAACATGTTTAAGGTATTTCCAGACCTTATTATTTTTTAAGTTGGTAAACTAACCGTAATTATTTTCGTAGACGATGATGTTCCGGAGCAAGAAGAAGACGAGAACGACGACGACGACGAAGAATTAGAAGAAGAATTAGAAGAAGAAGAAGAATTTGGTAAGAATCTCTTTGAAATGCCGTATTATCATGAATAAAAACGAAACTTGATTCTTTCTCGACCTTGTTTTTTTTAAGATAGTAAACTAACCTTTTCACATTTTTTTCGCAGATGATGATGAAACGGACGATGAAAATCCGGACAACTCATCTGTCTTATCTCCATTGCCATCGCCATTGGAGATAAGACAGATGAGTGAAGAACAAGCCATGAGGCATTTGCGGCGGATGGTGCCAGAAAATAGGCTCTCAGAGCAGCTCGAAGCAGTAAGTCAACCTTTTTTATTTGTACCGCAATTATTTTCACCGTCTTTTTTCTCACTCCCAAGTTTTTCACTGAACGTATTATTCGTGTTCATTCAATTCAATCGTAACCTCTTCCCTGGATTTTATTGAACCGTTGCTGTATTTAAAAGGACTTTTCGTTATCCCACTTTAGTTTGATGCAATCAATTTACTTTGGGCCGCTACAGTCTTGAGAAGAGTGGCAGTGCCGTCCTCAAGAATTTATTTTTATTTACAATGTTCCGATTCGCATTATGATTTATTTCAATCTTTATTTAATTTACATTCAGTTAATTTTTTTTATATTTATGAATATAGACGCGTACAAGACCGCAATTTTATTTTTTCTATAAAAATTTTACATAACGCCTTTTCATTTATTCATTATTCTTTTACCTATCATCCTGACGAAGGATTTATATCAATTTAGTTACGTTTTCACCCTTATTTTGACACTCTTTATTTCTTGTTCTTCCTTTTTAGTTTGATCCAGCAACCCTCTTAAAATTGTGCTGTCAATTAATTGATTTTAAAACCTCTTTTCCATCGAATCATTTTTTTAAGTTAAGTTTTTGTTCATATTCTGTTTCTGATTTTATGTATGCCAATCAATTAGTTGAAATTTTTATACCTAACCGTAATTCATTAGATCATTTTCATTTTCATTTTACTTCGTTTTTTTGCTCCTAAATTTTCTGTTTGTAGCTTTTCTAGTTTTCCTTTTCTTTTTAGCTTACACTTGACGGTATATTGTAAATAGATTTTTTAGCTTTCACTTGATAACATATTGTAAATAGATTTTTTAGCTTTCACTTGATAACATATTGTAAATAGATTTTTTTAGCTTTCACTTGATAACATATTGTAAATATATTTTTTTTAGCTTTCACTTGATAACATATTGTAAATAAAGAATCCTTTTTTTCATAGAATCAAATGATTATGTTTATGAGTGGGGTATTATAATCTTATTGTTTTTTTCCCCATATTTTTATCCGTTTATACATATCGTTAAGGTATTGACGTTTCATGCGAAAGACCTCATTTGATTAAAAAAAGTTCCCATTTCTTTTTATTCCAGAGTGTTTGGAGACAAGTCAACAGTTTGGTAAATGTTATGAGACCTGTTATTCGCCGAATGTGTTACAGGCACGCGTTAAACAACCAGTACATCCAAAGAGACTTTAACATAGAAATTCATATTCAAAGAACGAGCGACATGCAAGCTCAACATGCAAGGCGTGAAATAAAACGATTGTTAAATCCGTTTTTAAGAGAATTTATACGTCGCTACAACCGACTAGTAGATTTCAGTTTCACTTTTGTTCATATTTCAGGAGGAGAAGAACGCAACATGAGAAATCGAACGATTCAACTTAGTTTTGAAATTATTTAGTCGTTATTATTGTCAACAGTATGCTTTCTATATCTTTGTTTTATTTTCCGTTTTGGACGAAATTATTTGAAAACTTTGTTGAATCGTTCGATTTCTTTGTCTTTGTTTATTCTCCATTTTTTTTTGTAAATAATTCACTTACTGTAATATAATTAAATCAATAAACCCATGAAACAATGAATATTCTGTTGACATTCCTACGCGTGCGTAAAAAGTAACTTTTAACATAAATACCCTACTGGGTCCTAGTCCCCTTCTCTCCCTATTCAGCAATATTCACTTCCGGTTCTTTTTATTGGTCCTAGTCCCCTCTCTTCCGTACCCATACTGGGTTCCAGTTCCTTTTATTGGTCCTAGCCCCCTCTCTTCCGTACCCATACTAGGTTCCAGTCCCCTCTCTCTTCCGTACCCATACTAGGTTCCAGTCCCCTCTCTCCCATACCCATCACCCTCTCTCCCAATTTTGATTGACAGCCAATTCTCTTTTCCTCTCACTTCCGGTTTTTGATTGACATATGCTCATGACCAGTATACTCTGATTGGTTCAATCATTTGATTGACATATGCTAATGAGACGGCATCCCTTTGTGTTCTTTCAAATACTCTGATTGGTTTAAACATTTGATTGACATATGCTAATGAGGCGGCATCCCTTTGTGCCCCAAACCGACCCCCTTAACTACTCGCGCTAGGAGAAACAGTTTCAAAAAGTTAGTTTTAGGAGAAGATTACTGTATAATAAACAATTTATGCAGCGAAAAACTGTGTAGTACGCCTGGGCATTTTTACTCGTCAGTTTTATTTTTTTTTTACGCCTAAAGGCTCGAAAAAATAAAAACTGACTGGTAAAAATACTCAGCCGTATTACAAAACTTCACGCTGAATAACCTCTATATATTACCAAAACGAAATGTACTTGACCTTCAGTAGTTGCATGGGTGAGAAAAATAACAAATCTCTCTGCATCCTGATTTAAAAGCGTATGGTAATTTAAATGCACACCAGGCCGTCTTTGGACCCTCTTTGCTGCAGATAATCATTCAAACGCTTTAGACCGAGTTAAACGTTTGCAGATTTTACACTGTATTTCGAGATCTGAACAGTTCAAAATATCTCTGCGTTACAGAGGGGATGAACTACAAATAATTTGGACATCATTAACAGTTTTAGTTGATTTTAATCAAAAGTTTAAACTTCGCAGATTAAGGACCGGTTCAAACGTCGAACTTTACATGTGCCGAACCTAATAATTAGGTTCGGCACATGTAAAGTTCGACGTATGAATCAATTAGGAACGGCACTTTTGTATTTGGGTCGACTCTGCCGTTCTATTCGACTGAGCTTGTCGAATAGAACGGCAAAAGATCAGATCGACTTCGATTCATACGTCGAACTTCACATGTGCCGAACCTAATGCATAAATTATGTTAACGTATTTTCAATATAACCGCTCTTCTGATTGGCTATTTAGTGGGTTTTCGCGCCTTTGCGGACAGAACTCACAGAAGCGTAACGACGGTTACCAGCATTCACGTTGTAGATTTTTAGACTGAAACTGGACAGCTTAAATCGGTCTTCTAAGAAGTTGCTTTTCTTTATATCCATAAAGAAATCGTAATGTATTTTAAACTTTATGGCGTTACTTTATTTTGTCCAAATATCACGATCACGATCTCCTCAGCTGTCTCCTTGCCATAACAGTGACATAACAGAACACAAAGCACACTAAAATCAAAACAAGAATTTCCAGGCTTGGTGAATTTTACTTTTTTCGGTTTATTTCCCTATTTTAAGCAGTAAGGATGATATTTCTTTTCGCCCCGAATTAGGTTCGGCACATGTAAAGTTCGACCGTCGATCGAATCAACAGTCGAACTTAATAGTTTGGGTCGACCTAAATTGGTATTAGGTTCGGCACATGTAAAGTTCGACGTTTGAACCGGGCCTAAGATGTGCAGCCCCTTGACTACGCAGATTAAGATGTGCAGCCCCTTGCGATGCGTTACGCGTTCAAGCCAGTTGCACGCGCCTAGTTTGAAATGTTTTTCACGAAAGTTTCTCCACTCTAATAGACAAGGAAATATAATAATTCCAAAAAGCTAAAACTGTCTTAATCTAATTTAGAGAAACGCTCATTTTAATTGGTTACCAGGGTGTTTTTATAGAAGTATTGAGACATTTTTTCCAGCTCACGCATGTACACGCATGCAATAGAGAGTTACAAGCTGTTATCAAAGTGTTGATAACAGCTTCTAAGTAGCTCTTTTCTGAATAAAAAGACCATACTTTGTAGTAGACCTATTTACAGCGAGATCAAATCCGCTAAGTACAGAAGATACTTAACAGTACCAGATAATATAATAAACATGCAAAAATAAGAACAAAGTAAGGCCTGTGTAGACTGTGATGGTCGACCATGAAGAAGTATAGTTGAAAGAGATGACAGATTAATGAAACAAGTTTTGCATGCAGCGCAAAGAAGTGGGGGCCTGAAAGCTCGTGGCCGTCCGCCAGATTAGTGAAAAAAAATCAGTTGTTTACCCAAGTGTCCGTGTCTTTCTTTAGTCGTTTTGGAAAGGATTTGCATCAGAGCAATATGGGGCGCCATGTGTTTAAAAATTCATACTTTTTCTCACAAAGTTGTTGAAATGAACACATTTTATGTGAAATGAACAGAAAGCGTATTGAAATGCCAATATTTGTAATGAAAAGTTCGTGTCCATGATAAATCACGTACACATAGTCTGAAAGTTGTACTACATGCACTGAAATCTTCGGGCATCATCAGCTCGAAATATACTCTGTTACTACCACAACTTTGCACAAGGAGTCTGAATTTTCTCCATATTCTCAATACAAATCTTGTAAACTTTTCACTGTGCTTTTCGCACCAAATCTCACGCTATGTTGCACATTTTCTCAGTGTGTGCAGTAAACAAGTGTCCGTGTCTTTCTTTAGTCGTTTTGGAAAGGATTTGCATCAGAGCAATATGGGGCGCCATGTGTTTAAAAATTCATACTTTTTCTCACAAAGTTGTTGAAATGAACACATTTTATGTGAAATGAACAGAAAGCGTATTGAAATGCCAATATTTGTAATGAAAAGTTCGTGTCCATGATAAATCACGTACACATAGTCTGAAAGTTGTACTACATGCACTGAAATCTTCGGGCATCATCAGCTCGAAATATACTCTGTTACTACCACAACTTTGCACAAGGAGTCTGAATTTTCTCCATATTCTCAATACAAATCTTGTAAACTTTTCACTGTGCTTTTCGCACCAAATCTCACGCTATGTTGCACATTTTCTCAGTGTGTGCAGTAAACACGTTTTCAGTATACTTTGCGAACAAATCTCAGCATGATAATGCTTCATGTAAACCTTCCCAATGCGTCCCCGAAATTCTTCGAGTCAAAAGTACAGCACTCAGCAGGTCATGACATAATGTAAAACAAAGATGGCGTGTAATAGTGGAAATGCTTCAGATATCGTGAAATCTATCCTTTCCAACCCTCAAGGTATGACTAACCTCGCCAGGACCTTTTTTGGCACTCGTGATCAACAGACGCCTCAAATTTATCATTCTGTTGAGGAAGAAACGGCATCCATTTTTAGACACCCGAGCACTACGAGAAACATCCTTCCAAACTCCACTTTAGTTTCTGCAGCTGAATTTACAATGTTGAGGAACTATAATAGAAAGTATCCATTTCCTAAATGGTACGAAAAGAATACGAACTTCGATTTCGAATTATTTGTTGTTGTGAAAATAGTTCCCTCCGTGTTTGATTACCACCTGAGTTAATCAAGTTAAGGACACTTATTTTATTCCTTTCTTTAGACGCAAGGGGTCGACCAAAGTAAATAGAAAACAAATACAGGGTGCTTACACCAGGGAGGTGATATTATTACCATCTCCAAAAGATCAAGCAGTGGTAAATTCAGCTGCAGAAAATGAAGTGGAGTTTGGAAGGCTGTTTGGAGTATTGCTCACCTGAGTGCTCGGTCGTCCAAAAATGGATGCCGTTTCTTCTTCAACAGAATGATCAATGAATTTAGGGCGTCTGTTGATCACGGTTGCCACAAAAGGCCCTGGCGAGGTTAGTCATAACCTGAGGGTTGGAAATGATAGCTTCCCCGATATCTGAAGCATTCCAACTATTACATGCCATCTTTGTTTGTCATCATGCCATGACTTGCGGACCGCTGTACTTTAGACAACCGACACTCGAAGAATTTCGGGGACATATTGGGAAGGTTTACATGAGGTATTATCATGCTGAGATTTCTTCGTAAAGTACACTGAAAATGTGTTCACTGCACACACTGAGAAAATTTGCAACATAGCGTGAGATTCAGTGCGAAAAGCACAGTGAAAAGTTTACAAGATTTGCATTGAGAATATGGAGAAAATTCAGACTCCTTGTGCAAAGTTTTAGTAGTAACAGAGTATATTTCGAGCTGATGCCCGAAGATTTCAGTGTATGTAGTACAACTTTCTGACTATGTGTACGTGATTCATCATAGACACGAACTTTTAATTACAAATATTGGCGTTTCAACAACTTTGTAAGAAAAAGTATGAATTTTGAAACACATGGCGCCCCATAGAGTAAAGACGGTTTCTCAATGAGGATTTAAAATGTAATCGTTTCACGAGCGTGGTAAAACAGGAGTCTAGCCAGTTTAATAACGTTCCCACTTTCAAGTACATGTAGTTAATACTGGTCAATACTTGAACAAACGCTACAGCACGATAAATGTTCTTAAATGTGTAGCCTACGAGAAAGCGCTTGGTCTCGGATGTCGGATCATGGGGGAATCCATACGCTTATTTGTAAAATAAATACGCTTATTTGTAAACTGCAAATGAAATTAATATGGCAAGATAACATTTATCATTTTACTGTTTTTCTTTTCTCTATTTGTTTTAGGCTTATTCCCTCAAATCGTACGTTGCCTGCTGCTCGCAAAGGCACGAGGTGCCTGAAGCGTGGATTCTCGCGCGTGTCTGCCAGCGAATATAATTCCGTCAAATGACCCCTTTCCCCCTCCTCGCCCCCGCTTATAAGTGTTAACTGCTGATTACAAGGGTTTGTGTATGGTTTGCTACGTTGCTGGCTGAAAGAATGGATAATTATTCGAAGTCCAAGGATTATCAAAAGCTTGAAACTTGATTACAAATCATCAAGTACAACTAAAATTAACCTTACGTTGTTTCGTATTCACAATATGGCCCTTAAAGCCCTTTGATTACTGATTTATCATTAATAATTATTTGAACTTTTATTAACAGATGTGCAGGGCGCACCATGCTCCTTTGCTTTAAACGGCTCCAGTGGACTCATCAGCTCCAGCTCATCCGAGAACTACCATTTTTGTAGCTGGACCATCACAGCACGACCTAACCACACCGTTAAATTGAATTTTACAGAGTTTCATCTATTAACTGTATGGTGGGATAAATCCAAGATTGAAGTATATGATGGAAGGAGTACAAGTGATACCTTATTGGGGATTTTTACAGGAGATAGACCGCGGCCTTTTTCCGTTCAAACAAGTGGCCGATTTATGTTGATAAAGTTGGAAAAGATATATACAGATACTCAAAGTAGCTTTGCGGCAGCTTATGCTTCAAGCTCAACTAAAGGTGAACTGTAGATCTAGTTGGTTTCTAAGTAATGCAGTTTGAATTACTGACATCAAAATGTATTTAGCTTACCAAAAAACGTTTTACATTTTCTTTTTATGGGTTTGTTTTGGACATACTTCTTCTTGCATTGACAGGTAACTCCTGCCTCTTCTTTGTTTGTGACCAAACGAAAACACGCCAATAGATCGTCGATCGTCTTTTTTCTACCTCCACCTTGATTATCTTGCCCCGTGAGAACATTGTCAAGTACCAGACTACAGTTAGATAAAACCTTAGTAGCGCTCTCTCGAGAAAACAAGGCATCGGTTCCTAAACCGATAACTTATCCAGATTAAAATTATTATTTCCACAGTCAAAAAACTTTCGAAATGCCGGCCGAGTATATGATAGAAATCTGCATCCCTGCAAAGCTCTGACTGCAACGACTTCTTCAGTATCCTCAGAGGTATTGAGATACCTAAGCCGCGAAACCGGGAAGGGAAACAATACTACAAATTCATGATAGCGGAGCACTTGCCAGGCCGAAGGCCTGGCTGCGCAGCCCCATACTCATAGAACCATGCTCGTCGTATTTCATGGTCATGGCTAGCGGAATGTTTCGCGGGCGCGCGTGTGCCCGCTCTCCGCCGTCGCTCCGTCGCGCAGGACTAGCTCGCGGGCGCCTATGACGTCGCAAAACATGCGCGTACGACGTCATGTTGAAACCAAAGCGAGGCCTTGGTTTTCGCGCGGTTACACGGCCGAATGTCACGTCAGCTAGAAAAACACTTTGATGTTTTACTGTGAATTTACTAAGCGGAGAAAACCGTTTAAATTAAAGGCGTTATTTCCCTGAATATTTCGCGGTTTGCTACTCAAGACAAGGATACTAATTAAGACATACTCAGAAGCCGTTTTAGTGGAAAAAGACGAGCTTTCAGGGATAAAATCTAGCTTCGAGGAACTTCATGTATTACGTTTTTATCAATGCGGGAGATGTTTGTTTTCTACGGATTTCAGAACCAGAAGCGGAGATTTGAATTTCCAAGCAAGCGATGGACTTAAAGGTAAAACAGATTACAGTTTTCGATGCGAATTTATGTTGATATCAATCTGTGAGTGACTTTTTATTGGTGTTATTGTTAGTTTTGGAGAATTGATTTTAAAACGTGCTTAAATTCAGTTGTATCGATCTCTTGAATTTCATCGAAGAAAGCTTGAACTCGATGAGCTATAATTAAATGGTACGCGTTTTGCTTTTAAACGTAAACTAATGGAGATTTAAATAATTTTTTTCGAAAGAAGATTGTGTAGTCCATTTTTATGTGTTTGTTCATTCATTAGATAGTTTGAAAAGCGATTTTATGTAAACAAAACAAGAGTTTGATTTTATAGTACAGTTCTATCTTCACTCGCATCGCCTTATGCAAATATGTTTGTGTATTTTTGAAATTTTTGATTTTCAAATCAGTTTCTCGGGCAATTTTTGACAAACAAAAACTGTATTTTATTCGGAAACTAGTGGTACTAGTTATTCTAGACAGAGAAAAGTTGTTTTTGTGAACTTTTGTACGGTCTATAAAAATGTAGCTTGCTGTGCAGACGGTCGCGTAATACTGTTTTTGAGAACTGCTAAAATTGAAAATAGCCCGTTCGTCAATCTTAATTCTTGTGCTTCCAACCTTTCACCTTAGTTAAGTTTCACCTTAGTTAAGCTTGTTCAAAGTGCGACGCTGTTAGGCTTGGGCTATCTATATATATTACAATTTAAAATTGCCTGCAGCCTAAAATGTCTAAAATGAAGTCAACATACAGCTATGCAAATTAATTTACACCCGAGACTATATTAACTGTCAAGCAAAACAAAAACGGTACGTTTTTGAAATTAAGAAAACCAGTACATTTAGCAATGCCCGGTCAATCCTCTTGTGTTTGGCCTTGTTTACAAAAAGGTAAATCTAGCTGTCGAGAAAAAGCTACGCCGGGCTTAATTTCAGGTCTTTACAGGCACATTCACCGCCAAAAATAACTTCAAGCATCACGCTTTAGTGAATGTGCCGACACATAAAGAACAAATTGAATTTCATTGTAATAATATAATGGTTAATTCTATCACTTATATATCCGGAAAAAATCCTTCCGTTACCGCGTTGTTTCCGCTAAATCGGAAAACCCTAATGCGTTTTTTTTTTACAAACGCAGTTTGAGAATTTCACAGTGTATTTTTACGAATGGAGACGTTTTAAGAAAGTTAAATGGGACGGGAAAGTTTGTGTTTTAATATGAGCGATATCGCAGAACAAAATTGCGTTTGTTCTATTTTGAATCATTGCTATTACGGTTTGATTATGCAATAGTATGGGAAAGACGTCATAGTTTTGTTGATTTAGCTACCGTGCACAAGGTTATTATGCGGATTGTCCGACTGAATTTGTTTTGCGGGAGGATATTTTTGCGGGTCGCGGAGACAGCTAAAATTTGCTGGAAGGAAATGCTTGCGGAGTTCTGGTCATGTATAACTAAAATCCAAGGCATCGGTATTAAACTGTAATTTTACTTCCTGACCGGAAGTTTGTGTAGTTACCATAGTTATGGTTGCTGTTCTGGCGCCAATATGAACATAAACAACGAGAAAACTAGTGAGTGAATTATTGTACGTTGTTGTAAAAACGTATCAGTATTATGATAACAGTCTCTGGTTCTTTTGAGGACGTGTCTGGAGTTGAATCGGGAACAAATGACTGTACTGTTGTGCCGGTCGTCTCGGAGTTAACTGTTATGAGAGTTATGAGTTATGAGAGTTCACCGTTAAAAAGTTCCTGTTAAGCCGATATACATCATATACATATACATCATTAAAACAAGATTGAAATTACT